>JBBGZY010000316.1:4402500-4535000 GCA_037952925.1 Lithobates clamitans
CATACCAAATTCCTGAATTGAGAAGAAAGGACATCAGCGAGGAAGTTAAAAGAATGTTGGAGCTAGATGTCATTGAGGAATCCAATAGTGACTGGTCTAGCCCCATCGTGTTAGTCCCAAAACCGGATGGCACTTGGAGGTTCTGTAATGACTTCAGGAAGCTTAATGCAGTGACAAAGTTTGACACGTACCCAATGCCCAGAGTGGACGAACTTATAGACCGACTTGGCAAGGCTCGCTATCTGACCACTTTGGACTTGACAAAAGGTTATTGGCAAATACCCCTGACTGGTAGCGCCAAAGAGAAGACTGCATTTGTGACCCCGGAGGGTTCCTTTCAATATAAAAAAATGCCTTTTGGGTTGCAAAATGCCCCCGACACATTTCAGAGGGCCATGGACAGGACTCTAAGACCCCACCGACAATATGCAGCAGCATATTTAGATGACATAGTGGTACATAGCACTGACTGGGAGTCTCACTTGCCCCGTGTCCAGGCTGTCCTTGATTCCCTCTTCAAAGAAGGTTTTACAGCAAATCCAAAAAAATGTGCCATTGGTCTAGAGGAAGCCAAGTATTTGGGCTACACTATTTGGCGTGGTGTCATAAAACCTCAAGTGAATAAAATAGAAGCCATCCAGGAATGGCCACGTCCTGCAAACAAGAAGCAGGTCAGGGCCTTTCTTGGCATTGCGGGGTATTATAGAAGATTTATCCCAAATTTTGCAACTATAGCTGCCCCACTGACAGACCTTACGAAAGGGAAAGACTCTGTAATGGTGAAATGGTCCTCAGTAGTAGAGGAATCTTTCCAAGTCCTGAAGAAGGCTCTTTGTGCACAACCAGTACTGTACTCCCCCGATTTCTCCAAAGATTTTTTGGTTCAGACGGATGCGTCTGATGTTGGTATCGGGGAAGTACTATCACAGGTACACAATGGGGAAAAACACCCTGTGGTGTACCTAAGCAGAAAGCTTAATGACCATGAGCAAAGATATGCAGTCATTGAAAAGGAGTGTTTAGCCATAAAGTGGGCCGTGGACGCACTCAGGTACTATTTGTTAGGACGCCAGTTTGAGTTAATAACTGACCATGCTCCTCTGAAATGGATGGCCCAAAAGAAGGAGACTAATAGACGGGTGAACCGGTGGTTTTTGGCTCTACAGGATTACTCATTCACTGTAAAACACAGGCCAGGTGTTGAGATGGGGAATGTAGATGCCCTGTCCCGTGTTCACTCCTGTTGGGCTACAGGTGTTCCAACCCTGGGGTTGAAACAAGGGGGGAGGATATGTAGCAGAGCGTCCCAGAGAGAGCCAGGAAAAGTCCTGTTCGGGGTTTATACATCTCCCAGGCTCCTCTCATACAGGTTCAGGGATCTCTGATCCATGGTCCAGTTCAGGTCTTGGTCCTCTCCCCCAGGCTAATTTAAGCTCACCTGAGCAAGACAGCCTTTGCTCTTGGCATGGGATACTCAGACAAGCTTCTGTGTAGGAGAGCAAAAAGGTATGTGGAAGCTGACAAGCTGTAGGCTTGCTCAGCCTGGTAGTTAGGATCTTTAAATATTGTTTAGTTAGTGCCGAGACACGGCTAGGTTTTGTTTTGGTTATTTCTGTTCCTATTTTGTTTTTTTTGGAACACTGTACAGCACCTGTATATAGACTTGTATATATCACAAATAAACACTGCACTGTTTGTCACTATTTCACTGGATTTGGTATCTGTGCCTGAAAGACTGCTCATCCCAGGGAGCTTTGTACCTGCTACCTGTCCCCAGGTTACTATATATATATATATATATATATATATATATATATATTGTATTCAGTTTAGCTAGATCCGTTGCTGTTATTCTCTTCCTACTGACAGGCAGGCAGGTGTTTTTACAGTATTTACAGCTACCTGAAAAAAATTGCTGGTGTTCTTCTGATCCTATTAGCTACAATATTTACAGTTAGTGTAGTGCATCCTCTGCACAGTGTGCACCTAAAGCTAACTGAATAAAATTGGTGATGTTCTTCTGATCCTATTAGTACCACAGGCAGCTGCAGTATTTACAAGTTAGTGTAGTGCGTCCTCTTCATAGTGTGCACCTAAAGCTACCTGAAGAAAATTGGTGGTGTTCTTCTGATCCTATTATTCCTGCAGGCAGCTGCAGTATTTACAAGTTAATGTAGTGCGTCCTCTTCATAGTGTGCACCTAAAGCTACCTGAAGAAAATTGGTGGTGTTCTTCTGATCCTATTATTCCTGCAGGCAGCTGCAGTATTTACAGTTAGTGTAGTGCATCCTCTGCACAGTGTGCACCTAAAACTACCTAAAGAAAATTGGTGGTGTTCTTCTGATCCTATTAGTACTACAGGCAGCTGCAGTGTTCTTCTGATCCTATTAGTACCGCAGGCAGCTGCAGTATTTACAAGTAAGTGTAGTGCGTCCTCTGCACAGTGTGCACCTAAAGCTACCTGAAGAAAATTGGTGGTGTTCTTCTGATCCTATTAGTACCGCAGGCAGCTGCAGTATTTACAAGTTAGTGTAGTGCGTCCTCTGCACAGTGTGCACCTGAAGCTACCTGAAGAAAATTGGTGGTGTTCTTCTGATCCTATTAGTACTGCAGGCAGCTGCAGTATTTACAAGTTAGTGTAGTGTGTCCTCTAGCTACCTGAAGACAATTGCCGTTGTTCTGCTCCTATTAATACCACAGGCAGGCAGCTACAGTATTTACAGTTAGTGTACTGTGTCCTCTACACAGTGTGCACCTAAAGCTACCTGAAGAAAATTGGTGGTTTTCTTCTGCTCCTATTAATACCACAGGCAGGCAGCTACAGTATTTACAGTTAGTGTACTGTGTCCTCTACACAGTGTGCACCTAAAGCTACCTGAAGAAAATTGGTGGTTTTCTTCTGCTCCTATTAATACCACAGGCAGGCAGCTACAGTATTTACAGTTAGTGTACTGTGTCCCCTGCACAGTGTGCACCTAAAGCTACCTGAAGAAAATTGGTGGTGTTCTTTTGATCCTATTAGTACCACAGGCAGCTGCAGTATTTACAAGTTGGTGTAGTGCGTCCTCTGCACAGTGTGTACCTAAAGCTACCTGAAGAAAATTGGTATTGTTCTTCTGATCCTATTAGTACCGCAGGCAGTTGCAGTATTTACAACATAGTGTAGTGCGTCCTCTGCACAGTGTGCACCTAAAGCTACCTGAAGAAAATTGGTGATGTTCTTCTGATCCTATTAGTACTGCAGGCAGCTGCAGTATTTACAAGTTAGTGTAGTGCGTCCTCTTCACAGTGTGCACCTAAAGCTACCTGAAGAAAATTGGTGGTGTTCTTCTGATCCTATTATTCCTGCAGGCAGCTGCAGTATTTACAGTTAGTGTAGTGCGTCCTCTGCACCGTGTGCACCTAAAACTACCTGAAGAAAATTGGTGGTGTTCTTCTGATCCTATTAGTACTACAGGCAGCTGCAGTGTTCCTCTGATCCTATTAGTACCGCAGGCAGCTGCAGTATTTACAAGTTAGTGTAGTGCGTCCTCTGCACAGTGTGCACCTAAAGCTACCTGAAGAAAATTGGTGGTGTTCTTCTGATCCTATTATTCCCGCAGTTACCTGAAGAAAATTGGTGGTGTTCTTCTGATCCTATTAGTACCGCAGGCAGCTGCAGTATTTACAAGTTAGTGTAGTACCTCTGCACAGTGTGCACCTAAAGCTACCTGAAGACAATTGCTGTTGTTCTGCTCCTATTAATACCACAGGCAGGCAGCTACAGTATTTACAGTTAGTGTACTTTGTCCTCTGCACAGTGTGCACCTAAAGCTACCTGAAGAAAATTGGTGGTTTTCTTCTGCTCCTATTAATACCACAGGCAGGCAGCTACAGTATTTACAGTTAGTGTACTGTGTCCCCTGCACAGTGTGCACCTAAAGCTACCTGAAGAAAATTGGTGGTGTTCTTCTAATCCTATTAATACCACAGGCAGGCAGCTACAATATTCACAGTTAGTGTACTGTGTCCTCTGCACAGTGTGCACCTAAAGTTACCTGAAGAAAATTGGTGCTGTTGTTCTGCTCCTATCAGGGGCGGCTCCAGCCCAAATTTTTTGGGGGTGCTGTGCAGGTGCTGGAAGAAAAAGCGAGGGTGCTGATGTGGCACGCGCCGCAAAATTTGCATGTGTGGGCGTGGCTAAAATGTGTGTGTGGCCAAATGGGAGTGATTTTTCCCGATCTATAGCTTGTAGTGTGCCACCTTTCCCTCTTTGTATAGGCTAAAAAGAGCCTGGAGGTACACTGAAGAGATTGTGAAGTAAAAGTTCCATTGAGGCCAACAATTATAGCCCCCAGCATATGTCAGGGCCAGCAATAACCTCAACTCAGTGGGGTAGTTAAGTATAAAAAGTCAACAGCCACAAAGAAGCCAGAGAATCTAAAAACTCAGTCACACATTGAAAACAGGCCATGCAGTCAGGCACATTGTCCCATACTCAAAAAAAAACAAAATGTGCTAAAGGTAATCATCACCACAATGTACGCCACAATAATTCAAAGAAAGCAGTAAAAGCATAAAAAATATCAATAATATATAAATTAAATATGTGATAAAAACAATAAAAAATTTAATCTGTGCATACATCTAAAGTGCAACGTGCAACACAAGTGACCCCTATTAGAACTTCACATCAATAAAGTTCAGTAGAATTGTCTGCAAGCAGAGTGAATCCTTTGCAAACTATTAGCAGTTACCACCATAACCCACTGGGTAAGAGTTCAGCCTGCTTACTAGAGGTTAAGGCCATAGATAGCAGGCCCAACAATGCATGGTCATGTTTCACGGGCAATCAGCATACCACCAACCGGACCTCAGATAGTTAATCTTCCTCCAGCATTACCTGCATCAGGGATTGTTCCCACAATAACACACAGCAGCCAGGCGAGCAATTGCACACATACAAATACAAGAGCTGCCAAACAATTTCTAATACTGTTCAGCCAGCCTTATGATCCAGGCACACCTGCCAGGGAGCAAAATCGGGTTGTGACCTCACTGATCTCCACTGCAGTTGTAGAAAACCTACCACCTCCTCCTCAAATGTAAGTTAAATTGATTGGTGGAATATATATTTATCATGTTAGATTATTTTTTTTTTTAATGGTAACATGAGGGAGAGTGTTCAGAGGGAAAGTTCACTTTTCTTATAATGAGATATACTGTGACACCACACCAGCAATGTTGGGGCTCATTTGCAGTAGCGGTTAGGCAATTGAATCAGCCTTTTCACAACCTGCCAAACATGCTTAGATCACTTTTTTAGAGGAACAGGGGTGCCTGTTCCACCTGTAAAACAGCCCTTAGCTGCATTTGACGGTGGTACGTGAGACTGGGGTTGGTAAAACCCTGTGGTTGCGTCACACTTTTACCTTCCCCAATCCCTACTCCCTTTAGCTTCAGAGGTAGCAGCCAAAGGTGTACACATGCCATGTTGTGCCAATATAGCTAATATTGTGCATCTGTATGGGCTCAATAGCATCTTTATGCTATTGTGCCTATATAGCTGCTATTGAACCCACATAGCTTTTACTGTGCCCTATCATGCCTACTGACCTTAACTTCTTGCAGAACTTCCAGCTGCTGTGGATCTACCAAGAATGAGGGGCGGACTGCTATTGGTATCACTCCACTCCACATTGCAGCCGGAACTATGGACAAGGCATTGGCTCATGAGGCAGGCTTGATGCCCCCGCGGCCACCTGCTCCCTCCTGCCCTGCTTTTCTTGTTCTGTGGCTGGCCGCCGCCTTCATCCACAATCTGTGCCAGAAGGCCGGTAAGCCCAGGATCAATCTACCAGTCACCTGGATGCGATCGACTGGTAGATCGTGGTCCATGGGTTGCCGACCTGGGCTCTATAGTAAACATGATTTCTTCTGGGAGAAAGGAACACTAGGTGTCTGTGTTCCCTCTGACAACGCCCCTGAGCATTTTGTAACAACAGCCTCCCGGTGTGTAAATACACACAACATACAGTATATAGGGAATGCTTTCCTCTGTTTCCTTCACTGTCTACACTAAACCAAGGAGCTGTGACTGTCCAGGCTATTGCAGAATTTGGTTCTCCCCTCCCTGAAGCAATGTACAGAAAAAAAAAAAGACTCACATGGGTGTTTAAGAGCTGAGGGGTCATTTTGGCTTCTTCTTCCTCTGGCATTGAAAATCATTTTTGGAGTGTGCTGCGAGTATAGGTGTATGGAAAACGCATGGAGTGTGCAGCGAGCATAGGAGGTGTATGGGAAATGCATGGAGTGTGCAGCGAGCATAGGAGGTGTATGGGAGATGCATGGAGTGTGCAGCGAGCATAGGAGGTGTATGGGAAATGCATGGAATGTGCAGCGAGCATAGGAGGGGTGTGGGGAATGCATGGACTGTGCAGCAAGCATAGGGAGTGTGTGGGAAATGCATAGAGTGTGCAGCGAGCATAGGGGGTGTATGGGGATGCATAGAGTGTGCCACGTTAAGAGTGCACAGCGGAGGGGTGCATTATTTACATACATTTACAAAGTGCAAGATTAAGGCTTGTGCTACTCACAAAGTGCAGGGTTCAGGAGCGCGCTACACACAATGCAGGGTTCAGGAAAGAGATCAGGAGTGCACTGTGTATGCAATGCAGAGATCAGCAGTGTGCCACCTACGCAATGTAGAGTTCAGGAGTGCGCTATGCACACAATGTGGGGATCAGGAGTGCCCTACATACACAATGTGGGGATCAGGAGTGCACTACATACACAATGCGGGGATCAGGAGTGCCTTACATACACAATGCGGGGATCAGGAGTGCCTTACATACACAATGCGGGGATCAGGAGTGCACTACATACACAATGCGGGGATCAGGAGTGCACTCCATACACAATGCGGGGATCAGGAGTGCACTACATACACAATGCGGGGATCAGGAGTGCCTTACATACACAATGCGGGGATCAGGAGTGCCTTACATACACAATGCGGGGATCAGGAGTGCCTTACATACACAATGCGGGGATCAGGAGTGCCTTACATACACAATGCGGGGATCAGGAGTGCCTTACATACACAATGCGGGGATCAGGAGTGCCTTACATACACAATGCGGGGATCAGGAGTGCCTTACATACACAATGCGGGGATCAGGAGTGCCTTACATACACAATGCGGGGATCAGGAGTGCCTTACATACACAATGCGGGGATCAGGAGTGCCTTACATACACAATGCGGGGATCAGGAGTGCCTTACATACACAATGCGGGGATCAGGAGTGCCTTACATACACAATGCGGGGATCAGGAGTGCCTTACATACACAATGCGGGGATCAGGAGTGCCTTACATACACAATGCGGGGATCAGGAGTGCCCTACATACACAATGCGGGGATCAGGAGTGCCCTACATACACAATGCGGGGATCAGGAGTGCCCTACATACACAATGCGGGGATCAGGAGTGCCCTACATACACAATGCGGGGATCAGGAGTGCCCTACATACACAATGCGGGGATCAGGAGTGCCCTACATACACAATGCGGGGATCAGGAGTGCCCTACATACACAATGCGGGGATCAGGAGTGCCCTACATACACAATGCGGGGATCAGGAGTGCCCTACATACACAATGCGGGGATCAGGAGTGCACTACATACACAATGCGGGGATCAGGAGTGCACTACATACACAATGCGGGGATCAGGAGTGCCTTATATACACAATGCAGAGATCAGGAGTGCACTACATACACAATGCGGGGATCAGGAGTGCCTTACATACACAATGCGGGGATCAGGAGTGCATTACATACACAATGTGGGGATCAGGAGTGCCTTACATACACAATGCAGAGATTAGGAGTGCACTACATACACAATGCGGGGATCAGGAGTGCCTTACATACACAATGCGGGGATCAGGAGTGCCTTACATACACAATGTGGGGATCAGCAGTGCCTTACATACACAATGCGGGGATCAGGAGTGCCTTACATACACAATGCAGAGATCAGGAGTGCCTTATATACACAATGCGGGGATCAGGAGTGCACTACATACACAATGCAGAGATCAGGAGTGCACTACATACACAATGCAGAGATCAGGAGTGCACTACATACACAATGCAGAGATCAGGAGTGCCTTATATACACAATGCGGGGATCAGGAGTGCACTACATACACAATGCAGAGATCAGGAGTGTATGTACACAATGCAGGAATCTGGAGTGCACTACGCACACGATGCAGGAATCTGGAGTGCACTACGCACACGATGCAGGAATCTGGAGTGCACTACGCACACGATGCAGGAATCTGGAGTGCACTACGCACACGATGCAGGAATCTGGAGTGCACTACGCACACGATGCAGGAATCTGGAGTGCACTACGCACACGATGCAGGAATCTGGAGTGCACTACGCACACGATGCAGGAATCTGGAGTGCACTACGCACACGATGCAGGAATCTGGAGTGCACTACGCACACGATGCAGGAATCTGGAGTGCACTACGCACACGATGCAGGAATCTGGAGTGCACTACGCACACGATGCAGGAATCTGGAGTGCACTACGCACACGATGCAGGAATCAGGAGTGCACTACGCACACGATGCAGGAATCAGGAGTGCCTTATATACACAATGCGGGGATCAGGAGTGCGCTATGTACACAATGCGGGGATCAGGAGTGCGCTATGTACACAATGCGGGGATCAGGAGTGCGCTATGTACACAATGCGGGGATCAGGAGTGCGCTATGTACAAGAGCTCCAGTCTGTTACTAAAGTGTGGGAAATATAGGGTTAGTATAATGCCATCAGAATATCTTTAATTTGTCAATCTATTCTTCTTGTATTGTGACACCAGCAATGAGGAATGGATGGTCTGATGGATGAATGAATGGATGAATAAATAGATGGATGGATGAGTGAGTGAATGGATGGATGAATAGATGGATGGATGAGTGAATGAAAGGACAGATGCATGGATGGATAAGTAAATGAAAGGATAGATGAATGGATGGATAGATGAATGGATAGATGAGTGAATGAATGGATAACTCAGAAATCCTGCATTTTCTACTTGTCAGTTTCTGTAAGATCCATGTGACTTGTGCTGGCAGAGAGGAATGCAGGTGTCAGAATACAGGATAGGTAGATAAACCATCTTGCTCTCCTCTGCTAACCTTCCCACACTGTAGAAACCAGCTTGTTCTCTCCATGCTGGCAGCAGTGCAGACAAACACAACTCACTGTTTCTTAGTGCTGGGCTGAAGAATGTGTCCCCCATAGCAGGCTGTGTCCTCTCCCCTCTTTCTCTCCAGCTGCCGAATCTCCTCTTCTCAGAAACCATAAAAGGCGGGCTGGGGGAAGGGGGCGGGTACAGTCTTTACCATTGGCTGAGGAGGTAGCAGAGAGGTGGATATCCATCCGCCTCTAAAATTAGTCTGTGCCGGGTCTAGCTAAAGATTTTCGGCTTCTGTGGCCGCAGCTGTTGTATCCTTCCACAACAAAAAGAGTCCCCAGCTACCAGGTAGCAATAGAGAACACGCAGGCAAGGAAAGAACAAACAAAAAAACAATAACATCTGCAAATACTACCATGTGGATTTTGGGGGTGCTATGGGGGTGCTTAAATATTTTTTGGGGAGGCTTGAGCACACCCAAGCACCCACCTAGCGCCGCCCCTGGCTCCTATTAATACCGCAGGCAGCTACAGTATTTACAGTTAGTGTACTGTGTCCTCTGCACAGTGTGCACCTAAAGCTACCTGAAGACAATTGGTGGTGTTCTTCTGATCCTATTAATACCACAGGCAGGCAGCTACAGTATTTAAAGTTATGCCCTGTACACCCGGTCGGACATTGATCGGACATTCCGACAACAAAATCCATCTTTTTTTCCAACGGATGTTGGCTCAAACTTGTCTTGTTTACACACGGTCGCACAAAGTTGTTGGAAAATCCGATCGTTCTGAATGCAGTGACGTAAAACACGTATGTTGGGACTATAAACAGGGCAGTAGCCAATAGCTTTCATCTCTTAATTTATTCTGAGCATGCGTGGCACCTTTTGCGCCTGAATTATCCACACACGGTCGGAATTTACGCAAATGGATTTTGTTGGTAAATTTTATCACCTGCTCTCAAACTTTGTGTGTCGGAAATTCCGATGGAAAAAGTCAGATGGAGCCCAAACATGGTTGGAATTTCCGACAACGACCTCCGATCGCACATTTCCTGTCGGAAAATCCAACCGTGTGTACAGGGCAAATGTGTACTGTGTCCTCTGCACGGTGTGCACTTAAAGCTACCTGAAGAAAATTGGGGGTGTTCTTCTGATCCTATTTATACCACAGGTAGGCAGCTACAGTATTTACAGTTAGTGTACTGTGTCCTCTGCACAGTGTGCACCTAAAGTTACCTAAAGAAAATTGGTGCTGTTGTTCTGCTCCTATTAATACCACAGGCAGGCAGCTATGGTATTTACAGTTAGTGTACTGTGTCATCTGCACACTGTTCCACCTAAAGCTACCTGAAGACAATTGGTGGTGTTCTTATAATCCTATTAATACCACAGGCAGGCACCTACAGTATTGACAGTTAGTGTACTGTGTCCTCTGCACAGTGTGCACCTAAAGCTACCTGAATAAAATTGTTGGTGTTCTTCTGATCCTATTAATACCACAGGCAGGCAGCTACAGTATTTACAGTTAGTGTACTGTGTCCTCTGCACAGTGTGCACCTAAAGATACCTGAAGACAATTGCTGTTGTTCTGCTCCTTTTAATACCACAGGCAGGCAGCTACAGCATTTACAGTTAGTGTACTGTGTCCTCTGCACAGAGTGCACCTAAAGATACCTGAATAAAATTGTTGGTTTCTTCTGCTCCTTTTAATACCACAGGCAGGCAGCTACAGTATTTACAGTTAGTGTACTGCGTCCTCTGCACAGTGTGCACCTAAAGCTACCTGAAGACAATTGCTGGTGTTCTCATACTAATAATACTACAGGCAGGCAGTTGATTCTGCTAGCTGCAGTATCATTATATATATATATATACATATATATATACATCCCAGCTTTGTGCAGCTACATCTCACTACAGGCAATTAGTATGTCTGGAAGGCCAAAAAGGAGAGGCAGACAGTCACAAGCCAATAAAAGAGGGCAAGCAGGCTCTGTGTCTAGAGGCAACAGTGCTGGTCGTGGAGACGTGTTGAGCCGCAACATACGGAAGACTTGGTAGAGTGGATGACCAAGCTGTCCTCATCCTCCTCATCCTCTCTCACCCAGGCTCTGGGTACATTGTCTGGCAAAGCAGCTGCCAACGCGGCCTCTTCCCTTGGCTCAATGGCATCAGTCACTCCTTCCCTAGCCCCACCATGTCCTCCTGAGTAGTCCCCCGAACTGTTTGATCACAGTGTTGGGTACATGCTCCAGGAGGATGTTCAGCGTTTTGAAGGCTCCGATGATGGTACCCAGCTAGAGGAAGGCAGTAACGTGAACCCAGAGAGAGGGGGTGCCCAAGAAGGACCGCAATCTGGCAGTCATGCTCCCCCAGCTGCAGCATACTGCCAGGTTTGCTCCAGTGATGAGGAGGGAGGGGATGATGAGGTCACTGACTCCGTGTGGGTGCTTGATAGGGGAGAGGAGGAGGAGGAGGAGGAAGAGACACATCACCAACGAGGCAGGATGCCCTCCAGGGGCCAACTTAAGGGCAGCACACCGACTGCATCACACCGCAGAGCTTCGCATGTGCAGGGCGCTGCTGTCTCTGCACGTTATTCCAAAAGTTCTTTGGTGTGGGCCTTTATTGAGATGAGTGCATCAGATCCCACCGCTGCTATTTGCAACATATGTCTCAAGCGTATCTCGCATGGCCAAAACATCACCAGCTTGGGCACCAAAGAACAAAGAGGACCTCTCCTTGCTCCTTATCAGCTGAGATCTCAAACCCCACTATACCTTCAGTCCTCTCTGAGACCTGCACTGAGAGGAATGAAGGTGTAGAATTAGGTATGTCACAGCCAAGTACTTGCTGGCAATCTGCTATCGTTATACTGATGTATACCAGGCAAATTTCCCTGCCCCAGCTGCTGCACCGTCGAAAGAAGTTTGCTCCCAACCATCCACATTCCCAGCGGTTGAATGCTAGCTTGGCTAAATTGCTAGCACTTCAACTGCTGCCTTTTCAGTTGGTAGAATCTGCCCCCTTCTATGAGTATGTGAAATGTGCGGTTCCTCAGTGTCAGGTTCCCAAATGCCACTTTTTCTCACAGAACGCGATTCCAGCTCTCTATCGGCATGTGGAAGGCAATGTCTTGGCCTCGCTGGACAGGGCGGTCAGCGGTAAGGTGCATATTACTGCTGACTCATGGTCCAGCAGGCATGGACAGGGACGTTTCCTATCTTTCTCCGCGCACTGGGTGACTTTTCTGGCAGCTGGGAAGGATGCAGGACAGGGTGCAGTAGTGTTGGAGGTTGTTCTGCCACCACGCCTCCAAAATTCTACTAGTGGTGATTCTGCCACACCTCTCTCCTCCGCCTCTCCTCCTCTTCTTCCTCCATGGCCTCTTCCTGTGTTTTGTCCTCGGAACCAGCGGTGCTTCGTAGGCGTTCAAGGGGCTACACAAGCAGGCCAAAAGATGCCATGCGGTGCTTGAGCTGGTGTGCTTGGGGGACAGGAGCCACACTGGGGCAGAGATTCTGTCAGCTCTGCAGGGGCAGGTTCAGAGGTGGTTGATGCCATGCCAGCTTAAGTCAGGTATGGTGGTTTGCAACAATGGCACCAACCTCCTCTCCGCCCTCCAACAGGGACAACTGACCCATGTGCCCTGTTTGGCTCATGTCCTTAACTTGGTGGTGCAGTGGTTCTTGGGCAGGTACCCGGGCTTACAGGATGTCCTGAGGCAGGCCAGGAAAGTCTGTGTGCATTTCCGCAGGTCATATAATGCCAGTGACCGGCTGGCGGAACTCCAAAAGGAATTTAACCTGCCCAAGAACCACCTAATCTGTGACATGCCTACCAGGTGGAACTCAACAATGGTCATGCTGTAGCGGTGGCTGCACACGCAGCAGAGGGCCTTCAATGAGTACCTATGCGACTATGGCACCAGGACAGGGTCAGGGGACCTTGTTTTTTTTCCCCACGCCAGCGGGCTATGATCAGGGATGCATGCACTGTCCTGTCACAATTTGAGGAGGCCATGAGGATGGTGAGCAGTGACAGTGCATGCATCAGTGACACTGTCCCCCTTGTCTACCTGTTGGAGCACACGCTGCATAGAATAATGGACAGGGCACTTGAGGCAGAACAGAGGGAGGAAGAGGAGGACTTCCTTAGCTCTCAAGGCCCCCTTTATCCAGACAGTGTTCCTGCGTGCCCGTCGATCACACAGGAAGAGGAGGAGGAGGATTGTGTCAGCATGGAGGTTGAGCCTGGCACTCAGCATAAGCAGCAGTCTTCAAGGGATCATTTACAGTCCGAAGAAACCCATGGACTTGTACGTGGCTGGGAGGAGGTGGCTGCGGATCAAGTCATCCTTAGTGACCCAGAGGACTCTGGACCGAATGCCTCAGCAAACCTACGCTGCATGGCCTCCCATATCCTGGGGGCAGCACAGTGGTGTAGTGGATAGCACTCTCACCTAGCAGCAATAGGGTCGCTGGTTCAAATCCCAACCATGACATCATCTGCCTGGAGTTTGCATGTTCTCCCTGTGCCTGCGTGGGTTTCCTCCGGGTACTCTGGTTTCCTCCCACACTCCAAAGACATGCTGGTAGGTTAATTAGATCCTGTCGAAAAAATTGGCCAAATATGTGTTTGTAAGCATGTCGGGACCCCATGGGGCAAAGGACTGTGCTATACTGCAGATGGACACCGGCGGCAAAAAGCGCCCTGAGGCGATTCAGTTTGCATAGGTAGCGCTATACGAGTCACTCATTCATTCATTCATTCATCCTGCAAAGCCTGCGTAAAGATCCTCGTATTCTTGGTATCAAGGACAGGGATCAATACTGGCTGGCAACCCTCCTTGATCCACGTTACAAGGGTAAGGTTGCAGACCTTATCTTGCCATTGCAGAGGGAGCAGAGGATGAAACATCTTCGGGAGGCCTTGCAGAAATTCTTATTGCTATATTTATCATTTTGTAATAATAAAGTGAATATTTTTACGTAATTGAGGTGTATTCCTATCTGTCTATTCCTCTGTGTCCGTATTATCCCCTGGGGCTTATTCTCTTTTGCAGAACGATCTGTGCAACGCGTTCCCAGAGACTGGGAAGTTACAAACTCCTGTTCCTGGACAACGTGTTGCTGAGGCTTCAGTCAGTCAAAGAAGGAGCGTTGGAGAAGGTGGAAGTCTGCGTTCAGACAATTTTTTAGTCCACAGCCCCAAGGTATGATCGGTTCTAGCAACCATCGCCAGCATCTGTTTTACATGCAGGAATGCCTAGGGGCAAGATCTGACCTGGACACCTTTCCCACCGAAAATCCTCTGGGTTACTGGGTCTTGAGGATGGATCACTGGCCAGAGTTTGCACAGTATGCAATTGAGCTACTGGCCTGTCCTGCATCCAGCGTTCTTCCGGAACGCACATTCAGTGCTGCTGCAGCCACCAATTTTTCAGCCCCTGTTTAACAGGGGCTTGTAATTACAATTTTTGATGCAATACTTTGCAGCAGGGCTCATTCCTGCGCTCCAACTAGAGTATCTGTGAGGGGTTGCAGTGTTGTGGCACCAGAACCAGTGCCTAAGGCCCAGTTTTTCAGCCCCTGCTTAACAGGGACGTGTAATTACAATTTTTGATGCAATACTTTGCAGCAGGGCTCGTTCCTGCGCTCCAACTATAGCATCTGTGAGGGGTTGCACTGTTGTGGCACCAGTGCCTAAGGCCCAATTTTTCTGCCCCTGTTCAACAGGTGCATGTAATTACAATTCTTGATCTAATATTTCACAGCAGGGCCCATTCCTGCGCCCACTAAGAGTAACTGTGAGGGCTTACAGTGTTGTGGCAACACCACCACCAAAGGCCCAAATTTTCTGCCACCGTTCAACAGGTGCATGTAATTACAATTCTTGATATAATATTTCACAGCAGGGCCCGTTCCAGCGCCCACCAAGAGTAACTGTGAGGACTTATGCCCTGTACACACAGTCAGATTTTCCGACGGAAAATGTGCGATCGGAGCTTGTTGTTGGGAATTCCGACCGTGTGTGGGCTCCATCTGACTTTTTCTATTGGATTTTCCGACACACAAAGTTTGAGAGCAGGCTAAAAAATTTTCCGACAACAAAATCCGATCGCGTCAATTCTGACCGTGTGTGGACAATTCCGACGCACAAAGTGCCACGCATGCTCAGAAGAAATTCTGAGACGGAACTGCTTGGTCTGGTAAAATTAGTGTTCGGAATGGATATAGCACTTTCGTCACGGTGCAATGTTTCAAATTGGTTAATGCAGCGCACTCTGTTCTTCTTTATAATGCTAGAAGAATGAAGTTGTTTTGCTGCTAAAATTCACACAGACTTCTCACAAATGTATTTCTTTATTATTTATCATGATTTCATCAATATAATATTTTGATTTGTCACATCTACCAAAAAAATTATCAATGTTTTATTTTTTGGTTTGTATTTTTTTCAAGACTGATCCTTTTTTTTTTTTTTTTTTTTTACCAGAATATTTTTGGGTGTGTTTTGTGTGTCAAGTTACCACAACACCATTATTATCTTGTATTATTTAATCTCAAGGAGATTACTTGGTGTTGGTGTCTCTTGTTAATTTAACATTGTATTTTATAAATGTACCTGCCTCCTCACAAACAAACTGTCCTTTTTGAAGGAAAACACACAGAGGCAAGTATAATTGAAACACAAATTCCTGAAGAATGAGAATGCTGGCCTGGGTTCAGTCTGACCTGACAGAAAATGCAGTCTGTCATAGCACCACAGCCTGGGGACATAAATGTCATCTGCAGCTTTTGATCTCTGGGAATCCTGGACCTTCTTGTGCTCCCTTAGATAAGTGCTCCTCATGCCACCAATTAGGATCTTCAAATAGGTGATGTCTGCCGTGGGGATCACCCGCTTCACAAATTCCAGCAAATTATCCAGCGCTGCCTTCCTCTTTGTTTGGTTCTTATCAGGGTGGTTCACCTGCCACAGACAAGGCAGTTTCCTGAACATATCTATGAATATGAATATAAAATCCTGATTCTTCAAGATATCCATTTGCACTGCAAGACACAACACAAGACAAACCCTAATGTCAGGCTAAAGTCTCCTAATCTTGTCCCAATATAGACCTCAATCTAGAAGCAGTATAGGCCCAATTTTAAATCTTACCTTCGTTATCACGATCTGCGCCTCCGATACTCCTTCTTTCGCTCACAGATCGTACGTACTATGCGCGCGTGTTACGCTTTATATACACTGTGCATGCGTGAAACTCCGCCCGCCCCTGACGTTCTTTCTAGTCTATTCCCCGTCCCTTCTCATTCGGCGCAGTGGGGGAAGAGCACATGGCGGAAACACAGCAGGTGCATGCTAATTCCAGCAACGAGGAGGAGGAGGAGGAGGAAAGCCCAAAGCCAGAAATGTCCCGATCCCTGAAGAAACGATATAAGGCATCAAATATGTCTGTTGGGGAGATGTTGGAGATGGTCGACATCCTAAGGAGGGCCAACTATGATGGGAAGTATGGACCTTACCCCAACCCCAATGTCAGAAAGGACAAGATCATGGCGAAGTTGTCAAGAGTCTGCAGAAGAAATTTGGGGTACGTCGACCGAAAGATCAACTCAGGAAGCGGTGGTCGGACCTCAAATTAAGGGAGCACGATAAGTACAGAAGGATCAGGAGAGTGCTGCAAAAAAGTAAGTAGTTGTCCTGTGTTCCTAGTCTTTATTTTTCTAACATTCGTGCTGCTCCATGTGCTTTTCTTTACTGTTGTACAGTTTAAAATGGCAACTTTCATATTCATGGGCACATTATTCGTTCGTATGAAACATTGTTCGTTCGGCATAGAAAACACCATGTTTTGGACATATGCATTTGAATACATTTTTGCTAGCCTACTTCTCTTCAAATTTTGTTGTCTAGATGGGTTGTTAACTAGAATGAAATGCAAACTAGATTCTGTGTAAGGAGTGGACACTCAGCAGCTATTTACACATCTGGACACAGGAAGTGTGGGACACCAGAACACCCTTTTTGTTAGGGGGCCCACACAGGTGCTCCAGTGTATACTATAGGGGTGTCTCCATCTGTAAAGCTTGTACAAAACAGGTAAGTATTCAAGCTTGACAAAGTCAAAACAGACAATTGTACCCCACTTCCAAGCAATGTTTCATATTCCTATTTCTGTCATAAAATATCTGTGTGCTAAGTATACCTATTTTTTTTTTACATAGGGGAGAAAAGACTTTAGAGGACACCACTCATCCGAGGAGACAACAGACCCCCCCACCTCATGAGGAAGTGGAAATCCACCAAAGCCAACAGGAGGAGGGAGACGTGGTGGAAATAGTCCCCACAACAGGTGAGTGTCTGCGACCACAGGCTCAGGTAAGAGATGGATGCCGGCATATTTATAATACATGGTGTGTTTTTTTTTACATATTTTTAGGTGATCGTGATGTTGTGGATGAAGGACATTTCACCAGTGAGAGTGCCCAGATCCTGATCGGGGAGATCATGGGGTGTAATAGGGACTTGGAAAACATCCAGAAAAACATCAATGATATTAAAAACAAAATGAAGAATATCATTGATGTTTTAGGGAGGGTTTAAATCCCCTCGAAATCCCTAATGTAGTTGGCTTTTTTTCTAAAAAAAAAATTGTGGCATCTTTTTTTACCTATTGTCGAAAAGCCAAATTTTGAAGATGCACACAGTGTGTCAACATGTGCCACCTGCCATCACGGGAGATCAATGTAGTCGTTTTGTGGGTGCAACCCCTTCCTCAATAATAAAGTAGCTGAGAGGAAGGGGTTGCACACCCAAAACACGTCCCTTGATCCCCGTGATGGCAGCTAGCACATGTTAACATTCGGCAATTTGTGTGCATCTTCAAAATTTGGCTTTTCCAGGGGTGACTTCACCCCATCTGAACGCAATATCAAACACAGTTTATAAATACTCATGTCTTATATTGCCTTCAATTTCTAACAAAGTTGAACTTTGTAAGTTCCAGATTTGTGTATTTCTTGTTGGTTTGAAACATGCCTGTTTTACCTTAAATGGACATTTCTACTTTTATAAATGTGACCCAAAAAATTGTTATACAACAAACATGTTGCTTTCTTTTAAAAACCTTTTATAAATGCACATGTGATTGTGCTTGTATAAAAAAGATTGATAATCAAGAATGTGTGGATCATTGTTTCAATGCTACAAAACTTTTGTTGTGGTAAAATTGGTGTTTTCTGTGACAATGGGGGTTATTTCCTAAGGGAGAATCCACTTTGCACTACAAGTGCAGTTTCAGTGCAGTCTCAAGTGCACTTGTAGTGCAAAGTGTCGTTGCCTTTAGTAAATGACACCCAACAGTGCTTTCTAATGTTACATAATCACGCCATTTTCATGATTCCCCAAATTTATGTCAGGATCAGCTAAAAGATACACAAGCAGTAAATGTCAGCAAATATTTTAGTAGTTAAAATTATTTTTTTTTTTTAAAAATGTCTCAGACATTATCTGAAATATTGATGGCTCCCAGACCCGCAAAGTATTCAAGGTATCTTAGACAGACCTCGCGGGCACTCAGGGGGGGCAAGCCAGGACAGGCAGCTTCAAGCGCCATCAGGGTTGGTTCATTTACATGAATTTCGGCCTCAGGCCAAACTGAGGCAGCATAGTTGGCAGAATTTTGCCTTAAAAAGTTGTGGCGAACACAGCAAGCCAGGATGATGTGATTCAGTTTATACTCTGCCATGTGTATGGGAGTAAGAAATAGGTGGAACTGGCTGGCCATGATTCCAAACGTGTTCTCCACCACTCTTCTGGCTCTGGCCAGCTGGTAATTAAAAAACCTCTGGTCCGGGATGAGGGTCTTCATAGGGAATGGCCGCATAAGATGGTCCCCCAGCGCAAATGCTTCATCCGCAACGAAGACAAATGGGAGTCCTTCCACATTGTCTTCTGGAGGTGGCAAGTCCAAGCTGCCATTCTGGAGACACCTGTAGAACTCCGTCTGGGCGATGACTCCACCATCTGACATCCGGCCATTCTTCCCCACGTCCACATACAGGAACTAATAAGTAGCCGACACCACCGCCAACATCACAATACTATTGAACCCCTTATAGTTGTAATAGTATGACCCCGAGTTGGGTGGTGGGATGATGTGGACATGTTTCCCATTAATTGCCCCTCCGCAGTTAGGAAGGTCCCAATGCTGGGCAAAGTGGGAGGCCACAGTCTGCCATTCCTGTGGGTTGGAAGGAAACTGTGGAGTCAAACAAGAAAAATAAATTAATCATTTTGCACATAAACATGGAAAGCAGATTAGACACAAACATTCTTGGCCAACATCAGTATAACATTTATTTTAGGGAGTATTTAAAGACAAAGGTAGAAGGTCCACCTATCAGATTCCCCTCCCCCCTCATGGGCTATTTTTGAAATTTTATAGGGGGGAGATGTTTTGGACAGGTAACCCTCTCCACTTCATTGAGAGATGAATGCCTAAATAATGTGTATTACTTTGACCAGCCCTTCCTTACTTACACTATTGGCAGCCCACTGGACAGGTAAGAAGTGTCATCATACAAAGAGATAAATAGACACTGTACACATTTTAGAACATTTTTTTTTCTCATTTAAAGTTTATTGAAGAATATAATCATACATTGAATATGCATTGATATACAGTAGTTAACATGTAGATGAATAAAATAAATGTGTTCCATTGGTAACATGGAAAAAAAAATAAAACATCTAGGTATTAATGATTTTTAGATTTGATTTCGGAATACTGATGAATCATATTCTAAACTAGGACGATTATAATAATTCTTATTGTGTATTGGATGGTTAGTTTGGATTAAAAAAGAATGAATTAGAGATTAGAGTAAAGAAATAGGTATTTGTAGGGTGGGGAAGACAGGTGAGGTAGGATGGAGGTAATAGGGAGGAGTGAGAGGAGAGGAGTAAGAGATAAAGTGGTTTTTAAGTAGTTGTAATGTTATTCGTATTGTGTACTATTAACTACTAGATATTCTGACAGGTGTAGGTGTGGCCCTAGTCTGTTTCTTCAGGTTGTTTAGTGGCCAAGTTATCAAGTCTTGAGTCTGTTGTATATAGCAGTTAGACACAGTTCAGATCCTCAAAGTCTTTTGAGTACCTAAAAGCAAACCAGGGGGACCAAGTCTTGTGGTAACGTTCAATCGAGTCGTTAGATTGTGCTATTGTCTCTTCCATGTCACAGATATCTATGATTTTGTGAAACCAATCTCTAATGGATGGGATATTGGTAGATTTCCAATGTAGTGGAATTTAGAGATTTGGCTGCATTAAGTAAGTGTCTGGATAAAGAGTTTTTGTATTTCTTAAAAGAGAATTTCATGACATAGAGTAGGCAACATGCTGCATTCAGACTTAATGTGGTTTCTGTGATTAGGCGGATGATTCTGCTCACCTCAGACCAGAACGAGGATGAATGAATGAATTAATGATTTGTAAAGTGCTGCAAATGCGAACTGAATCACCTCAAGGCGCTGGATGCATTCTCTGTTGTCAGCTTCTCAGAAAAGGAAGGTCTTTAATTTTTTCCTGAAGGCCTCGTGGTTTGCTTCCATGCGGATGTTGGTTGGAAGAGCATTCCATAGTCGAGGTCCTTGGACTGCGAATCTTCATTCTCCCTTTGCTTTGTAGCGGTATTTGGGAATGGTAAGGAGGTTTTGGTTAGCTGATCGAAGACTGCGATTCGGTGTGTAGTGTTTTTTTTTCTCGCTGAGATATAGTGGGGCGTTTCCTTGTATGCATTTGTGGGTGAGGCAGAGGGTCTTGAATGTGATCCGATTCTTCACGATTAGCCAGTGTAGGCTCTTTAGGGAGGGGGAGATGGATTCCCAGGGTTTTTTTCCTGTTAACAGTCTTGCCGCCGTGTTTTGGATGAGTTGTAAGCGCGCAAGCTGATATTGGGGTAGTCCTACGTAGAGCGAATTTGAGTGGTCGAGTCGGGAATTGATTATTGTTCCCACAACTGCCGCTTTGTCCTCTTCTGGGATGAAGGGGATGAGTCTACGTAGCTGGCGGAGGAGATGGTGGGATCCGCTCACCACTGATCCTATTTGTGCATCCATTGTCATTCCTGAGTCAAAAATGACTCTGAGACTCTTGGCTTTGGTGCTTGGAGAGATGGTCTGTCCAAGGATGGTGGGAAGTGTCCATGGAGTCTTTATTTTGGAATTTTTGTTAGCTTGTAGGAGAAGTAGTTCTGTTTTTGATCCATTAAGTTTGAGGGAGCTAGTGGTCATCCAGTCATCTATTAAGGTGAGGCATTTCTGTAATTGCTGATGAAGGTCTTTTTGTCCGTTGATGCGAAGGTAGAGTTGAGTGTCGTCAGCGTATGAATGGAAGCAAAGATTGGTTTTCCTGATGATATTGAGAAGTGGGCGGATGTATATGTTGAATAGTACTGGTGACAAGGGTGAGCCTTGAGGGACTCCACAGGAGACTGCCCGGGTTTCCGAGGTGAATGTTTCTAGTTTCACTGTCTGGGAACGATTCTCTAAGAAGGATGTAAACCATTTTAGAGCAGAACCTGTAGCTCCTGCAACTTCAGCGAGGCGGACAAGTAAAGTATTGTGGTCCACTGTATCGAATGCTGCGCTGAGGTCTAACAGTACCAGGAGACTCTGTTCTCCGTCGTCTGCTGATTCAAGGGCGTCGTCCCATATTTTGAGAAGTGCTGTTTCTGTGCCATGGCCTGGGTGGAAGCCTGATTGCAGAGGGCCCAGGAGGTGGTGTGTGTCCAGGTGGTGTTGTAGCTGCTGTACTACTGCTTTCTCCATAATCTTCGAGATGGCGTTGAGGCTAGTTATTGGTCTGCGGCAGTAAGGGTCCTTAGGGTCGAGATTGGCTTTCTTTAGCAGGGGTTTGACGATGCCTTGCTTGAGGGAGGTTGGCACAGTCCCTTCTTTGAATGATTGATTTATGAGCTGTGTTAGGATAGGGGCCAAGATGTCGGAACATTCTTTAAGCAGTTTAGTGGTGATGATGTCGTTCGGTGATGTGCTGTCTCGAAGGCTTCTGATGATGTTTTTAGTCGTGTCTATGGTGATTGGGGACAAAAAGAAATTCGGTGGTTGAGTGATGTTCGTGTCGATATCCTCTTTTTGCTTTGGTTGAGTGAGGTTGGTTGTTGTTTTCTTATGGATTGATTTCCGAATGTTGTCGATTTTGTCGATGAAGAAATCTGATAACTCATTGCAGAATTCTTGAGTATCGTTTCCTGGGGGCTCTAAGCAGGTCGGGTTCATTGACTGAGCAACTATTTTGAAAAGTTCCCGCGGACGGTTTAAGGCGGGTGAGATGGTGTCTGAGAAATGTTCTTTTTTGGCTTTGAAGCTTGCCTTGTGGTATTTCACAGTGCGTGCTTTGTAGTTAGCATGGTTTTCCTTGGTGGGATTTCTTCTCCATGCTCTTTCAGCTCTTCTACGTCCTTGCTTGAGTAGGGTGAGAGTACCATTAAACCAACTCGAGTTTTTTTTGCGGATGAGTGTTCTACGTTTTGGGGCCACGGAGTCTGCTGTTTGTAGTAATACATTGTTTAGGGAGTTGAGTGTTTGTTCTGTTGAGAGGTTTGAGTTTAGCAAAAGAATTTTGCTTGATAATGTAGTTTTGAAGAGATCAGAGTGAAGTTTCTTCTGAGATC
The DNA here is from genome assembly GCA_037952925.1 of Lithobates clamitans. NCBI lineage: Eukaryota > Metazoa > Chordata > Amphibia > Anura > Ranidae > Lithobates > Lithobates clamitans. The sequence continues at coordinate 4,425,406 of JBBGZY010000316.1, forward strand.
TATTCCAGTGTGTTGCTGTTGCGTGTTTCTGTTTTTGGAGGATGGTGTTAGTGGTGATTTTAAATTTAATGGCATGGTGGTCCGTCCATGGTAGTGGAGTGTTGTCAAATACGTTGATGTCCATATTCTGTTTGAAGATGAGATCTAGAGTGTGTCCTGAACCATGCGTGGGAGAATTTATCAGTTGTTGAAGGCCAAGTTCTTCCATTTGGTTGACGCAGGCGGTTGCGATGGGGTCTTGGGCAGAGTTTGCCCACAGGTTAAAATCCCCAAGTACCAGCAGGTTTTTGGTTTTCAAGGTGTGTATCGAGAAGAATTCAGTGAGCGGCGTGAGGAGATTGGTCTTTGGTCCTGGTGGTCTGTAGCATAGTAGTAGGTGAATGGTGTCTTGAGGTGTTGTTTGAAGATGCAGTGAGAGTGTTTCCATGAAAGGCACTGAGTTCTGTACGTTTGGTTTGGTGAACCCAAGATGTGATTTGAAAATCACTGCTAGGCCTCCTCCTTTTTTTCTGATTCTGTGCTCGGTTAGGATACTGTAGTTCTCGGGCACCAGTTCAGTTAGGATGGTGTTGCAATCAGATGTTAGCCAGCTTTCTGTAATGAAGAGGCAATCTATGTTGTTTTCAATGAAGAAATCGTGGATTTCCAGCCTGTGCTTCACTGCAGATCTGGTGTTGATCAGGGTGCATGCTAGTTGTTGCGGTTGGATCGGTGTCTCCTTGCATTTCCTGGTTGATTGTGGGTTGGTCCTTAGTAATTGTTCTTTTTTTAGTCTTTTTTGAGTGGCGATCGGTAAAGTTGCGGCAGTGTTTCTTAGCCTGTGGATGGTGTCTGCTGTGTATTTGAAGTTGCACATGATGAGGAGGGTGGTGTTGCTAGTAGGAAAGGTGTTCTGATGGTGGTACTGATGTGGTGATGATCCACTTGCGGGGGGATGGAGGGGTCTGATGGCTACCCACTGCTTCTGGAGTGGTGTGGCGATGGGCTAGTGTGGGTGCGGAGGTACTTGAGGAGGTACGGCTGTCCACCCCCCTATCGTTGATCCTGAAGAAGGCGAAAAACCCCTAGCTGTGAGGGCCAATAGTGCAGCAGAGGAAAAAATTCTTTCCTGACCCCCCGAGGGGTGATCGGACTAGGCCCCTGGATCAACTGTTAGAGTACCCCCAGTGGCTTACCTGTACGGATGGTCCGGCGGACGACGGGGGGAGGGGGATCTGACACTACTTACTGGTAAGTGGTGCGGTGGCTGCGTCTAGGATGATTAAAGTTGGAGTAGCCTCCGGTGAGATACCAGAGCCCCTGCGGTGACGGGAGGGGTGATTCCAGGTGTGGAGGGGCGCGGGCTCTGTTGGACAAAGTGGGAGGGGGGATGAGTGGCTGGCTGGCAGGAACTAAGCCACAGCCGTGGTCTGTCCCACCGAATCTAGCAGCTAGACTAAGGTGAATTAGACTGCAGCTGCGGTGGTGTCCCTGGGAGGGGGGTGCTGGAAGGGGGGACCAGGGATAGTGGGTCCAACCGGGGGGTGACCCGGCTGGGGCTGGTGGCCTCAGATGCTGCACCGGGGGTCCTCAGTTGCTGCACCGTCGGCACTGGGTGTGCCAATATGGCCACCGGCTAGGCCTGAGCTGCGGGCTGGACGGCGGTGGGTGTACCAAGATGGCCACCGGGCAGGCCCAAGCCGCGGACTGTCCTGCAGTGTTCCCGGACGTCCAACGAAGGTGTGCGGGAGAATCCGGTGAGGATGGTAAGCAGGGAGGGGGGGGGAGACGGCCCGGTGGAGGGAGGAAGCAATGAAATGCTAGCAGCCAAGCTAGGCCGGAGCCGTGGAATATCCTGTGCGGCCGGCCGGCTGGCTGAAGACGGCGTCAGGAGAGGATAAGTGCGGGTAGGGGGGGAGGGGGGTCCCGATGAGTAGTGCAAGGGGGGCTGGGCCAGACCGCAGAGTGGCCTGGTGGCCAGCCGGCTAACTGACGGAGCGAGGGGTCCAAATGGAGGACAGTCAAGAGTGGAGGAGGGGGAGGGGGGGTCCGGGAAGCTGCTGCAGGGGGAGCCGGTCGGAGCCGCAGAGAGCCCCGAGTGGCCGGCCTGCTGGCTAATGCGGCGTGAGGATGTGGGTCGGTGGCGGATGGAGGGGAGAGGGTCTGGTGTGCTACTGCAGGGGGAGTCGGGGATGAGTCAGGATCCCAAGGATGGGTGGCCGGGTGGCCGGAGCTGCTTACAAGCCGCTGCAGCAGAGCTACAGCAGAGGTCTGTTCTCCACAGTGTCAGCACTCAGACTGACCCAGAATGTCCTGCCTGAAGAACTTTTTTTTATTATGGGGCATTGCCACCAAGTGTGGAGAAGGGTCCCTTTGTCTTTCTGACATCGCCAGCATAAATCTGACGTTTGTGGGTACCATTTATTTAGCTTAGCTGGTGTGGCATACCATTGAGAGAGTAGTTTAAATGATGTTTCCTGCATTCTGGTGCTGAGTGAGCATTTGTGCGCTAGTATGCAAGCTGCCATTGTCTATCTGAAATTTCTATACCAAGATCTTTTGACCAATTTTCTCTGAACCTGTTGGCAGACGGGTTGTTAGGTTTTTGCAACCAGGCATATGATAGGGATGTGGCTCTTGGCGTGTAATCACCTTTCAGGCACATTGATTCCATTTCTGTTAGGTGTCTGCTAAAGTGATCTCTGCGTTTGGCGTTATTGACAAAGCTTCGGATCTGGAAATAGTTCCATAGCTGTAGGTTGGGCGTAAGAGTGTCTGATTTAAGTGCATCAAAGCCTTTCATCAGCTTGTCGTGAAAACAATGTTTGGCAAGAATTGTGATGTTTGAGTCTGTAGACTTCAGTAAACTGTTCTTGAGTCCTGGGGGAAAATCAGGGTTATGTTGAAGTGGTGTGAGTGGGCTTAGTGTGGTAGATATATCAGGATTTTTAGTGGACAGATGAAAGATTTAGAGGGTGGTGTTTATTAAAGGGTGTTGTTTTATGTCTGAAGGATATTTAGCCAAAGGTATCCAAGGAGAGAACCTCAAGGGTATGGAACACAGATCGTTCTCTAATGCGACCCAGTCTTTAATATTTGAATGGCAGTGTCAGTCAACTATTCTTGTGAAATGTGACGCGTGGTAGTATTGCTTAAAATCAGGTAAACCTATTCCTCCTCATTCCTTGGATCTTGTCAGTAAGGTGAATTTAATTCTTGGATGTTTCTGGGCCCATACAAAATTTAGTTGAATCGATTGTAGGTTTTTGAAAAAATTTGAAGGTATCTTTATCGGTAGGGTTCGGAATAAATACAGTATTCTGGGAAGGATGGTCATTTTACAGATAGCTGCCCTTCAGAACCATGAGAAATTTTTCGGGTGCCAGGTCGTTAGATCTTTCCCTATAGCTTTAAGCATAGGGAGGAATTTTTTTTCAAAAACTTGGGAGAGTTGGGGTGTCAGCCAAATCCCAAGATATTGGAGCCCCGAGGTTTCCCATTTGAAGGGGCAGTTATCTTGTAGGGCTTTTAAAGCTGTAGCTGGAATATTGAGATTCATTGCTTCCGATTTTGTGTAATTAATTTTGAGATTGGAAATAAAAATGGGAAAATTCTATCATCAGGTTTGGTAATGAAATGTGTGGTCTTGTCAAAAAAAAAAGGAGATCGTCCGCGTATGCGTCTATTTTATATTCTTTATCTCCTATTTGGAAACCGTGTATATCAGAGTTTAATTTCAGTCTTCTAATGAACGGTTCAAGCGTTAAAATGAAAAGTATAGGTGAAAGGGGGCATCCTTGTCTTGTACCATTAGTAATATGTACCGTGTCAGATAAGGACCCATTGATTTTTAGTCTTGCCAAAGGATTTTTATATAGTGCTGATATCCATGATAGCATGTGATCACCCAAGCCGATATAACTACAAGCTTCTAGCATGAAGTCCCAGGCTACTTGATCGAAGGCCTTCTCCGAGTCGGTGGACAGGAGAAAGCCCTCGATCTTTCGCCGTTGGGCGGCATATATTAGGTTAAGTGATTTTGTAACATTGTCTTTTGCCTCTCTTCTAGGCATGAATCCTGCCTGTTCAGCACCAATCAATTTGTGTAATAAAGGTTTTAGTCTGTTAGCTATAATTTTTGTCATTGGCTTCACATCTAAGTTGAGCAATGAGATTGGTCTGTAGCTTGTGCATTGTGTTGGCTTGGGTATGACCGCTATATGGGCTGATAGGAAAGTTGTAGGAACTTCCCTGGGACTCGAAAAAGAATTAAGTGCCTTCATGAGAGGGTTTGTTAAGGTATCTATAAATGTTTTATAATAGATGGATGAAAAGCCATCTGGTCCAGGGCTCTTTCCTGTTTTTAGGTCTTTGATTGCATTCTGTATTTCTGTCGGGTCTATGGGTTGGTCTATGAGTCCAATGTCCATTTCAGAGCATTTAGGAAGTTTGGAGGAGATGTTGTGTTGGTAAATTATAAAGTTTGGTTTAATACTCGTGGAAATGTTGGGCGATTAAATCATCAGATATGTCTAGGGTCCCTTTCTTATTAGTGATACCCGGAATGTTGTTTTCGTGTCGGGGTCCCTTCAGTGCTCTTGCTAGAAATTTGTCTGATTTGTCACCATATTCATAATAGATTTTTTTCTTAAAAAATAGCAATCGTTTGGATGTGGCCTCTAGTGTTTGCTGCAGTGTCTTCCTAGTTTCCAGTAGTTAGGTTGCAGTTTGTGTTGTTAGGGATTGTTTATGAAGAGTCTCAAGTCTCATTATTTTGTCAGTGAGTTTGGTCATTTCTTTTTCTCTGTCTCTTTTGCGTTGGGCCCCCATTCTAATCAGATCTCCTCTAATAGAACACTTGTGTGCCTCCCATATCATTAAATGGGTCTGTGTCAGGTAATGTGTTATGTACAAAAAAATTCCTTCAATAGTGAAGTAATCTCCGACAACAACACTGAGTCTGTTAGGATAGAGGAATTCAGTCTCCAGGTGTTGGATTTGTTAGAGGGGGCTGTTGGGGTCAATGATAAAGAGATTGGGGCATGGTCCGATAAGCACTGTAGTCCAATGTGTGCTTCTGAGATGGTGTGAAGGTCTCTGCGAGAAATGAAAATGTAGTCAATCCTAGAATGTCTGGCATGGGGTATTGAATAAAATGTGAAATCTTTACCTTCTGGGTGGAGGTATCTCCATAAGTCTATGAGGTGTAGAGAGTTTAACAGTGCTTTGATATTTTTTAGGATCCTGTAGGTAATGTATGTTTTTCCCGTGGAGGTGTCGGCTAAGGGGTTCAAAGGTAAGTGAAAATCCCCTCCCAGGATAAGGCAGCCAGAGCTAAAGCTCTTCAACTCCCTTCTCAATCCCCTTCAGAATGGTAAATGTGATGTGTTGGGAAAATATATGTTAGCTAGTGTTATGGGGCAATTGTTATATTTTCCTTTGAGAAAGATGAATCTTCTCAAATGGAGCTTCCCTGCTGATAAGGATGGAGACCCCTTTAGATTTCGTTTTATCGTTTGTTGTGTGATGTGCTTCTGTAAACTATGAATCAGTGAGCCTGGGTGTCTTGTGGGATTTGAAGAGTGTCTCCTGTAAGAAGGCAAAGTGTGGCCTACCTTTTTTAATTCTCTTAGTATTGTAGTTCTTTTCTCTGGTGTGTTCAATCCCCTTACATTGTGGGATATCACTGTAGGACAGAGACCTAGGGCTGACATAGTTAAGGAATATTATATTATAGGGGCGGTGTACACTCTGGTCTAAACCAGGTTGCATAGTCATCAGCAAAACTCAAGGAAGCCATTTTAAATCTATCATGAACTTCAGGACAGAGAAATAGACGAGTGCCGTTAAAGGTTAACTTATAACAGATTTTGCTTAGGTAAAACATTTGTAATCATTTCCAGCTAACAGAGGAGAGTTACAACCATTCAAACATGTTATAGAGTGGAAGTATCAGGAGGTGGCATGAAGCCAAATCAGATCTCCCACTTAGCGAGATCTAGGTAAGGTGGAACCAGCATGTATGTAACAGGGGCAGTATGAATATTGTCATTCTTGACTAAAACTGCAGGATGTCTCGAAGGTCATCTGGGAGTAGTTTATATGTTGAAACACACATTGATGAACATATCTCGTTTCCTCAGGCTTTGAGAAAGATTCTGCGTGAAGTCCAAAGTCCCGACAGCTGATCAGGTTATTCACCAAAGCACTGGGCTATGGAGTGGAGAGACTCAAAGCGTAATTCTCATCATATAAGTGAGATATACTTGCCAGCCGGCTACAAGCTAAGGAGATCAAAAGTATTGGGAGACATAGTATGCCCCAGGAAGTGGGAAGATTAAGCGCTAACAAAAACAAATGGCAGTCAACTTCCGCTCCTGAAAATCGCAAAAACCAGATTAATTAAGGTTATGTGAAACTTATAGACGGTATTGCCCCGTACACACGGTCGGATTTTCCGATGGAAAATGTCCGATTGGAGCGTGTTGTCGGAAATTCCGACCGTGTGTGGGCTCCATCGGACATTTTCCATCGGATTTTCCGACACACAAAGTTGGAGAGCAGGAGATAAAATTTTCCGACAACAAAATCCGTTGTCGGAAATTCCGATCGTGTGTACACAAATCCGACGGACAAAGTGCCACGCATGCTCAGAATAAATAAAGAGATGAAAGCTATTGGCCACTGCACCGTTTATAGTCCCGGCATACGTGTTTTACGTCACCGCGTTTAGAACGATCGGATTTTCCGACAACTTTGTGTGACCGTGTGTATGCAAGACAAGTTTGAGCCAACATCCGTCGGAAAAAATCCTAGGATTTTGTTGTCGGAATGTCCGAACAAAGTCCGACCGTGTGTACGGGGCATAAGAGTAACTTGCTGAAATTTAAGTGTTTCTTCTTAGTTGTCATTATCTGTTTTGTAGTGATCAAGCATCTTCCAGGGCTCTTGAGGAGTGGGCTCTGTTGTTACGAGGAGTACCTGCAAGCGAACCACCTTGTCTGTTTTGTTTCATTTTTTTGGATAGATGTTTCCCAGGGGAAACAAATGGCGAGCTGGGTGGACTTCTTTCCAGAGGGGGATCCCGAAATTCTTGATACCACTCAGGGAAGTCCACTTGCCCTAGGTGAAGTGCAGTGCAGAATTCTGGTAGGTCTTCAGGGGATCTTAGGATGTGTTGTCTGCCGTTATGTGTTACTAGTAGTGCAAAAGGGAATCGCCATGTGTAACGAAGATCTTTCTCGCATAACTTGTCCAGAAGGGGTCGCAGGGCCCTGCGATTCTTCAACGTGATCTGGGATAGATCATGAAAAAGCATAATGTTTTCACCGTTGAAAATGATCCGGATGTTGCGGCGTGCCTTCTGCATGATTTCTTCTTTCAATGTGAAGTTTTGCAGGCAGCAGATCACGTCATGAGGGGGCATGGTGTCAGGGCCTCTTGCTCTCAGGGCTCTGTGTGCCCTGACAAACTTTATCACAGTGTCCTGCGGTCGTTCTAATAGGCTATTAAAGACTCTTTCCAAGGCTGGAATTATTTGGTCACTGTCCACTTTTTCTGGGATCCCCCGTACCCTGATGTTGTTGCGTCTCTCCTCGGTCTTCCAGGTGTCTATTCATGTCTATTAAGTGGTTGGTATGAGAGGCCGATATTCTGTCTAATCTGCTGATGGCCTTGTCTCTGTGTTTGCCAGTCATTTCAGCGGTATTCACTCTCTCATTTAAAACCAGCAGACTGGATTTTAGGTCAGTCATAGCTGCAGAAAAGGATGACTTGATGTCTGCTGCAATGATGGCCATGTCAGCCTAGGTGAGGGGGAGATTGGGATGTGAAGGTCCCCTACCATTGTCCTCCGGCGCTGACTGTGAGTCCTCGCTGAAATCCTCTGCAGCATGGGTCGGTGCCATCTTGGCTTCAGGCGTGCTGTTCCGTGCGAGTGTCTGATTTTTGAATATCTCCGAGATAATTCTCCCCCGGTGAGTTGCCGTGGTGATCAGCGGGATCTGGTGTGGGGTGTTCTATAGCTCAGTTTGCTCATGATAAGGTACAGAGTGCCGACAGACGGGCTGTAGGCTGCGAAACCTCCGGAGCTCCTCTAGCAAGCCGCCATCTCTGTCGTGCGCCAGGCCACGCCCCCTTTAGAACATTTTTACATTCTGATATTACCTATCAAGATAATAATAGGATACCAAAAATTTAAACAGTACCATTTGAAAGTATTCAGGCAGGCCCTTGGGGAATTCATTCATAAATCTGACCACAAAAGAGGTGGGTATAGTGTGTATGAGTTTGGCAAAGTCAACAGACAGAGGATTGGTATCAGCTGACTTAGCAGTTGGGTGGGGGGGTTCCAAATGATTTTGGGAGACCAAAAAATAAAAACTCTGGGACTCTGCCTGAATTTAAAGCACAAATCACAATGTTACACATTTTAGGGGGTGTTTAGGGTAAAGCACTACTATGGAGCTGACAAAATACATTGTTAAGTGACTACACAAGGTGAATATAGGCCAGGAGAGCATGCTGGGGAGGTAAGTGAAGGCAAATATGTATGAAGCACAAAAATAAAAATTACATAAAAATCCAGCATGCATGAGAACAAAGGGGACATTCACAGCATATTACAATCATGGTAATTAGGGAATGAGGGAAGAAATACAATACATTAGCAAACATTATATACAATAAAATGTGATGTTAAAGGATAAAAATCTTACGTTCATATACTCCTTCTGCAGGACCTGGATGATAGCAGAACAGGTCTCTGGGATAATGATCCTCAGAGCCTGGGGGGAGATGCCTGTCAAGAACTTGAGGTCCTGCAGGCTTCTCCCCGTTGCCAAGTACCGCAGGGTGGCGACTAGCCTCTGCTCCGAAATGATGGCTAGCCTCAGGTGAAATATGGGGTCCATCATCCTGAGAAAGTTCCTGAAATCATCGGTATTATTCTCAGGGATCTCATGGAGCAAAGGCATGTGACAAAACTGGTCACACTGGAGCAACCAATTCTTGGTCCATGAACTCCTCCCCACCCTGTTCATGGACTGGACTTGTGTCAAGGTAAGGATCCCAACACCAAGCCGCCGCACAGCACGAACTCTACGAGGAGTATGTATACGCAACATGGATAGAAAACGGTCGGCTGCTCAGAACGAAGTAACAGAACGCACTGAAGAACAGCAAGGCCTGCGAAGAGCGACCTGAAATTCAGTAACGAACGAACACAAACACAATGACAAGTCAGTTGTACTCGCTGCACGCACAGATACAAACCCACAAGCACAAACTGAACAGCAGAAAACCATCCGAAAGCCACGAGTCTGAAAAAGCGCGAATCGTCTCTCAACAAACTTTTACTAACACGACATTAGCAAAAGGAGCCCAAAGGGTGCCACACTTGGTTCTGAGCTGCCCTTTTATAGTCTCGTCGTACGTGGTGTACGTGACCGCGTTCTTGGCGATCGGAAATTCCGACAACTTTGTGCGACTGTGTGTATGCAAAACAAGTTTGAGCCAACATCCATCAGAAAAAATCCATGGATTTTGATGTCCGATGAATGTCCGATCGTGTGTACAGGGCATTACAGTGTTGTGGCACCAGCACCACCACCACCAAAGGCCCAATTTTTCTGCCCCTGTTCAACAATGGCATGTAATTACAATTCTTGATCTAATATTTCACAGCAGGGCCCGTTTCTGCGCCCACCAAGAGTAACTGTGTGGCAACACCAACACCTAAGGCCCCAATTTCTGCAGAGTATGTAGGGCAGGCCCCTACTTTCAAACATCCAACTTACGAACGAGTCCTACTTGCAAACGGAAGGAGACAACAGGAAGTGAGATGAAATCTATCCCTAGGAAGGGAAATTCTCTACTGTAAGAGTAAATATGGGAAAAACTTGTCCCTTCTCCACTGATGCTTTATCACCAATCCTTGTTTCACTAAAAACCCCAAATTTTCAAAAAACATTTGTCATTGGGACAGAAAGTGAGGTGAAATCTTCTGAAGAGGTGCACAGACAGCAAAACAAATGTTACAGGGGTGATAACCCTTCCCTATGTTTTCCAAAAAGCTTAAAAATAGATTTTTTTGGCTGGAGCTACGCTTTAAAAATGTACCAGTTCAAAATTACAAACAGATTCTGCTTAACAACAAACCTACAGCCCCTGTCTTGTTTGCACCACCTGTATACTGCCGTTCAGAGTATATAGGGCTGGGGGCCCCACGCCTTTCCTTTTTTTTAGTTTGTGTGTGGGGTTCCCCTTAATATCCATACAAGACCCAAAGGGCCTGGTAATGGACTGGGGGGGTACCCATGCCATTTGTCTCACTTATTTTCATCCATATTGCCGAGACCCGACATTACATTAAAGCCGCAAGCAGTTTTAAATGACTTTTATTCCTTTAAAAATGTCATTTTGTGCAGGGACTGTTCTTTTTTTTTTTTACCACGTCAGTGACTGTTTTCGGAAGGGCAGGTTTCAACTTTACAGTTCAATCTTATCCCGAATCGTTTTCACATCATTGTGGCGTTTTTTTTTTGTTTTTTTTCCCCTTCCCCCTTGTTCTTAATTGCAAGTATAAATGTCCCCAGCACAAACGACCAATTCCTATGATAGGACCTCTCCTCATTAGGAACAGTAAAAAAAAATCTAATACAAAAAGTATAAAGACTCCCCTAATTCGGTCCAAAATTCTGCACACCCCCCCCCAAATGACACCCCTCCCATCCCTACCTTTCCACCCCACTCCTTGGCACCTACCAGTTCTAGTCTACTCTTTTCTCCACTCCTTTTACTTCATCCAGGAATTACCGATTTAAGGGACAAGGCCACTTTTTTTTAATATTTAAATTCCCATCGCCTCAGCGCACCTTAATGAGCACTTGAACTCTAACCAATCCCTCCATTTTTCTTCATACACTTCCATTCCCATTCCCTCACTATACCTCAGGTATTCAAGGCTTTGGATTTCGTTTGTTTTATTAAACCAATCCTGCAAGGTAGGGCACCTTCTTTCTTGCCAGTATCTGGGTATAAGACATTTGGCTGTGTTCAGGAGTTGTGGTAACAGTGTTTTCAGATATGTCCTATTTGACATTCTTAGCCCATGAAATAAGCACGGCCATGGATCGTCAGGGACTCCAATGTGAGTTATCTCACTAATAATTTGCCTGAGCTTTCCCCAGAATTTTTTAATTTCCGGACAATGCCACCAAATATGCACCATTGTCCCGATCTCTTTACATCCCCACCAACAATATTGCGAGGTTTCACTCTGGTACTTATATGCTCTGTCTGGGGTGATATACCATCTTGCCAAGCACTTGTAATTTAGCTCCGACATCTTGTAATTAACCGATGTTACGTGAACCCTCTTTAGTAAAATCCCGATCTCAGATTCTTGAATCCAATTCCAACTCCCACTTCTTAATAAATGGCGGTATTTCTACTCCCTTCATTTCTAATAAACACTCTATAGGTCCTAGAAATCCCCTTCTTCCCTGCTTTATTAACACATAGTTTTTCTAAGGGGCGTGAATTATTATCAGATCTGACGGGTTGAGGGAGTGTTTCGATAAAATGTTTTAATTGACTATACCGCCATCTGTCAATAACTATAAGTTCCCCTTTACTTTTTAACTCCTGATATATACACAGTTTGCCCTGTTCCATCACATCCTTTAATTGTGCTTCCTCTTGTAAAATCCATTTCCCAAACAATACCTCCATTCCTGGTGCAAAATACTCTGTGTCCTTCAATTGAATTAAGGGAGAGTTGTACTCCCATTTCTCCTTTTTGTGCAGGTTGAAAGGTACTCAAACTCTTTTTTCGCCCACATGAATGGGAACTCCTTTTGAAAAGAGCAATCCCTTTTTTTAACCTTGTTTATTTCTAATATTTCTGATTTGGCAGGATTTATCTTGAAATTAGATATTTCTCCATATTCTTTTAAGGTTGAAAGCAAGTTAGGAAGGGTTATCCTCAGACTAGTGATGTAAAATAAAATGTCGTCTGCGAGGGCCACCAGTTTATGAACCTCTTCCCCGTCATTTACTCCCCTGATATCTGGGTTCTGCCTTATCTTTATTAGGAGGGGTTCAAGCGCAAGCACAAATAATAAGGGGGAAAGTGGGCACCCCTGTCTTGTGCCGTTGGACATTTCGAACGACTCCAAGAGTGTTCCATTGACCTTGACCCTTGCAGTAGGACGTACATATAATGCCTTTATCCATGTGGACATATTTGGCCCTAATCCTATCTCCTCTAGGGTGCTATGCATAAAGCCCCAGTCTACCCTGTCAAAGGCTTTTTCAGCGTCAATTGACAGGAGTAGCCCTGGGGCTCTGCTATCTTTAATTCTCTGTATTACTAGGAGTGTTCTTATGCCGTTGTCCCTCCCTTCCCTACCTGGTATAAACCCAACCTGATCTGGGTGTACAGTGTCGTTCATTATATTTTTCAGTCTCCCTGCCAATACTTTCGCGAATAACTTTGTGTCCGTATTGAGGAGTGATATGGGCCTGTAGCTTGAGCAGAGTGTACTGTCTTTGCCCTCTTTCAATATAATGGTAATAATGGCCTCCAACGACTCTTTCCTCATGTCCCATTTTACCCCTATCCCGTTCATGTAGGAACATAGTTTAGGGATGAAGAGGTCCTGGAATTTTTTTATAGTATAGTATAGATAAACTGTCGGGCCCGGGGCTTTTCCCGACCGGTGTTTCATTTATTATTTTTTTAATCTCGTCTTCTGTCATGGGGGCCTCTAGTTCGCTACATTTATCTTCTGCTAATTTATTTAATCCTATATCTTTTAGGAAAGCTTTTATCTTCTCCCTTTTCTTTTCAACCTCTTTTGTTGTCATCTTCTTGTTAATAGAGTATAGCTCCCCATAGTAATCTTAAAAGGTTTTGGCAATTTCATTAGTTCTGTATCTTGTATCCCCTGCTGTTGTCTTGATTTCCTCAATATAGTTAATAGTTTTCTTTTTTTTTTTAGTGCCTTTGCGAGATACTTTCCCAGTTTATTCCCACCTATATACCTCTCCTTCTTTATTAGATTGTATGCCACCTGTGTTTCTTGTTCTACTAAATCTCTCATGGCCTCTCTTTTATGGTAGAGTTTTAAGAGCACCTCCCTCTGACTTATGCAACTGCTCTAAGTCAAATATCTCTTTTGTTAAGGTTAATTCATCTTGCCTTATTCTTTTTTTTTTTTTAACCGAGCCAGCTTTAATCAGGATACCCCTTATATAGGCTTTATGGGTCTCTCACACGGTAGCTTCTGATATCTCCTCTGATTTGTTTATCTTAAAGTACAGTTCTAATTCTTCTTTTATCAGTTTTCCTATCTCTTTATCATTTAGTAAATCTTCACTTAACCTCCAAAAACTACTCTTTTTGAGGCTGTCCTATGTACAATGTTAAACTTACAGGCGCATGATCAGAAAAAGTCATTATTCCAATGTTTTAGCTAGTCACTGCCTCTAACCATCTATGCTTGATCAGGAAAAAGTCAAGTCTGGAGTAAATCCCATGCATGGGGGAGTGGAATGTAAAATCCCTAGAGTTAGTATGCTGCGACCTCCATGCATCTACAAGTTGATACTGATGCAGTTTCCTTTTTAACTTTGTTCCATGTCATCCCCGTCCCCCGTGCATGCGACGTGTTGTCTTTTCCTGGATCTAGGCAGAGATTGAAATCACCAGCCATTATGGCCATCCCTTTCTTAAATTCCATAAATTTGGCCGGCATCCCTATCAGGAAACTATTTGGGTTCTTATTAGGGCCATATATGTTTGCCAGTGAGCAATCAGTTCCATTTAATTTCCTGCTCAAGAATAAGTACCGCCCATCCGGATCTGTCTTTCTCTTGAACAATTCAAACCTTACTCTACTGGCAAACCCTATGGCAACTCCTTTCGCCCGGCTTAAAGGCGAATCCCCGTAGAACCAAACTGGGAATTCCTTAGAAAAAAATTTTTGGTTCTTGCCCAGGAATAAATGTGTTTCCTGCAGCAAAACCACATCAGCTTTGAGAAATTTTAATTCATGCAAGATATTAGCACGCTTTTGGGGGAATTTAAACCGCGTACATTGTATGAAATTATTTTTACGCTGGGCATTCTTACATTTCTAGGAGTTCTCTGTCTTGGACCCTGCATCGGAGTGATAGTCTGAGTAATTTTGTGTCGTATTTTCCCGGTAGGTACCCTTCCTTAACTACAATCCACCCACCTCCCTCCCCCTCCCTCCCCCCTTCCCTCACCCACTCCCCCCCTCCCCTCCCATTAGGGGTCCCGCCCACACTCCCCTCCCCTTATTGCCCCCCTCACCCTCCCAAACCCACTCCCGCCCCTCCCCCTCTTCCCTCCCCGATGGGGGTATACAGGCCTCCCCATGACCTAGTCAACCAAGACCCCACAAACTCCTCCCGGCCCCTCGGTTGCCCCCCCGGAAGTTGCGCACGGTGTGGTCGCTGCAAGAGCCGTCCCTCCCCTATAAAAAAAAATTCAGGGGTCCCGTACCCATTCACCCCCTCCCCATCCACCCTCCCACTCCTCCTCTCCCTCTGTACTAAGAGTCACGATCATCTGCCTTTTCCACTACATTTTTAGGGCAAAGCATAATTCCTGATTCCCTTGAGTCCTATTTCTTCTTCACTTCTGTGCGTTTTGTATTAAAAATTGGTTGCCAGGCCTGTTCCTCTGGACTTTATATGTTCTCCCTTCTTTCCCACCACCCCGGGATTTCTATCACCGACACATCCAAACGGTTGCAAAATTTTGGGGTATCTTCCGGAAATCTTAGAGTCACAGAGCAAACTACTCTACGTCCAAGTAAGCAGGCTGGGAAGCCCCAAGAATATTGAACATTATGCGTTTTAAGCAGCTCAAGTAAGGGTTTTAAGGTTCTTTTCCTGGCTAATGTCTCAGCAGCCGGATCTGGGAAAATTTGCAGATTTGTATCTCCATATTTTACTGGTTGGTTATTTTTTAAACATGCCTTTATCTGTTCTTTGTCTTGGAAGTTATGGAATCTTGCGATGATATCTCTTGGAACCTCCCCCGCTATTTCTGCAGGCTTTCTAATCCTGTGTATTCTTTCAAACTATATTTTACTGCTGACTCCAGATGAGCTGATCATATGACCAAAGATTTTATCCATTTTACCTTGCAACTCCTCCTTCTCGCCTTGCGTCTCAGGAAGGCCTCTGATACGTAGGTTTTTTCGTCTATTCCGGTTCTCTTGGTCCTCCATTCTATACATCATGTTCCTTTGTTCCAGCTGCATCACCTCCATCTTGCTCTTCAGCTTTTTTATCACTTCCCCTTGCTTATCTATGCTTTTCTCCGTATCTTCTACTCTTTTTAGGATATGGCTCATATCTTCATGGAGGGTTGCTATTTCTCCTTTTATAGATGTTTCCAACCTCGCAAACATTTCCGCCATTTCGCCCTTTGTGGGTATCTGCTTTTTTGTTTAGGATCCAATGTTACTTCTTCCTCTAGTGTCTCACTATTTGCCATATGTATGTCACTCTCGGCGCCATGCCTTCTCAATCCAGTTCTAGATTTGCCTTCAGGGGTTTTATTTTTTGCCCCTGTTTGTTTACCCGGGCTATCTCTATCTCTACTGGCTTCCTGAACCATGTATTTTCTAATGGTCCCCGGACTAGTACTTATTCTCGGCGTGTTGACGGCGGCCCCTTTCAGTGTTTTACCCCTCATTTTCTTCTCTGTTTCCTTGTTTAAAGCCAGTGGTACAACCCCCCCCTCCTGGGTGGTGGGTAGTATGGGGGCTCCCCTCTCAGTGTTACTGTGTCTTAATAGAGACCTCTGATTGAGTATTAAAGTAAATTCAGAGATAGGACCAGTCAAAGGGAAAAAAAAAAGACACAACGAAGTGTGCTAACTGTGCAGACTCGCGGCAACCGACTCAAGTACTTACTACAAAAGCCCTAGAAAGTCTATTTGACCTGGTCAGTCCTCCTTTAGTGACAGTTCCTAAGCACGTCAGAGGGATTTGGCACAGGATTATTTTACCCCCCAGTTATGTTTTCGATTACCAAGGTAGCCTCTGCATACAGTTTTTATGTGATACAGTTGTACTTTGTGGGTGGTCATAAGACTTTCGTGCAGCCTGAACTTTTATATGTGCAGATTCGACAAATTCTATGTTATAAGGTTCTTTTGATATACTTATCACATGCAATCTGCATATAGTTTTCTCTCGTCCAAGCAGTGTACAGTGTATGATGTTGAAAGGATAAGGTTTATGAGCAGGTTACCTACTTTCCCGGAAAGCCCAAATACAGAATATATGGAAATCTCAATCCTCAGCCTGGCCCATGTAATGCTTTTACCAGACTGACGCTTACCATAGTCCCGTCACTTAGTCCCCAGAGCTGCTTGGCCACCACTGCGCACGTGCGGACTCACTGGCCCAGATCCCTGACTCTATGATGTGGGCATCCACCAGCCTCCCGAGAGAACTCCGTCCAGGACAGGGCTTGCACCCCCCGCATCCGCTGCTGGCACGAGACTTACTGTGGGTTCCCGGTATCAGAGCCGTCCACCTTCCAGCTACAGAGGTGTAGAGGTACTGGAAGTACAGGGGAGAGGGATCATGGAGGGCTCATGGAGAGCTCAAGGAGGGCTGGCAGACGGCCTCAGCGTGGATCTGCATCGCTGGGAGGGGGATCCCGAGCTGACGGGCTCAGTGTCGGCTCCTACTCGGACGGCCACTTCCGGTTCCTCCCTCCATCAACTTCAGGATGTCTTCATTGTGCAGGGACTGTTCTAAGCATGGGAACCACGTACCACTTTACAGGCATACTATAGACACCCCCCCAGGTACGATATTTAAAGGAATATTTCACTTTTTTTTCACTTTAAGCACTTTTTTTGCATTGATACATGTCCCCTGGGGCAGGACCCGGGGTCCCCAAACCCTTTTTGGGATGATACCATGCATATTAGCCTTTAAAATTAGCACTTTTGCTTTCGAACGTTCGAGTCCCATAGACTTTAATGGGTTCTAAAATTTGCGCGAACTTTCGGTCCGTTCGCAGGTTCTACTGCGAACCAAACCGGGGGGTGTTCGGCTCATCCCTACCCCTGAGCCCTGCACTCTGTATGTAGCATCCTCCTGAGCCCTGCACTCTGTACATAACATCCTCCTGAGCCCTGCACTCTGTATGTAGCATCCCCCTGAGCCCTGCACTCTGTATGTAGCATCCTCTTGAGCACTGCACTATGTACGTAGCATCCTCCTGAGCCCTGCACTCTGTACTCAGCATCCTCCTGAGCCCTGCACTCTGTACTTAGCATCCCCCTGAGCCCTGCACTCTGTACATAGCATCCTCCTGAGCCCTGCACTCTGTATGTAGCATCCTCCTGAGCCCTGCTTTCTGTACGTAGCATCCTCCTGAGCCCTGCACTCTGTACGTAGCATCCTCCTGAGCTCTGAGCTCTGCACTCTGTACGTAGCATCCTCCTGAGCCATGCATTCTGTATGTAGCATCCTCCTGAACCCTGTATGTAGCATCCTCCTGAACCCTGCATGTGTAATCCTACTGAACCCTGCACGTAGCAACCTCCTAAACCCTGCTTGTAGGATCCTCCCTATCCCTGCGCGTAGCATCCTCCTGCACATACCATCAGCATACAGGAGCCACACTGACGACCAGCATACAGGGAGCACACTGATCACCAGCATACAGGGGCCACACTGACCACCAATATGCTGGGCCAGTGGTTACCAGTATACAGTGGACATAACAAATCAAGTTAAAAAACTACATACAACAAAAAAAAATCTCAAAATCAATAAGAGAATCATGTTAGCTGGTTCCCTCATCTAACACGAATCAATAAAAAGCAAAAAAATGCAGCACTGCTCTACACTTCATCTATAAAATTGTACAAATGGACTTATAAGTGCAATAGTAAAACCTATAAATGAATATCTAGTGCAAATCAACCATTGTATTGCAATATAGTAGTGATGGTGTTACCCCCTCTGCAAAAGGTAGGAAATATTGCAGAGCTGCAATGTGCAAATAGTGGTGAAACCCCCTAGATTTAATCATAATAAAATGTAAAATATGTACATCAATTGTACATTTTATTATGATTATATATAAGGGGTTTACCACTATTTGCACATTGCAGCTCTTCAATATTTCTTACCTTCTGCAGACAGGGTGACACCATCACTACTATGTTCTAATACACGGTTTGATTTGAATATCTGTTATTATTATTGTATGTAGGGGGTTTCACCATTATTTGCACATTGAAGCGGTGCAATTTCTCTAAATATTTTTGCAGAGGGGGTGACACCATCACTACTATTTTGCAGCACATTGGTTGATTTGCACTGGATATTCATTTATAGGTTTTACCATTGCACTTATAAGTCAATTTGTAGAATTGTATAAAGGAAGTGTAGGGTTGTGTATTGGTATACAGAGGCCAGGACATTCTGATCACCATTGTACGCTATTAGGAAGAAACCTCCACTTGTTGACCACGCCCACTTGCTGGGCACACCCCCTTTTGGCCACACCCACAGGTGTGTGGTAGCACGCCGCATTAGCACCCTCACTTTTACCTCAAGCACCACCATAGCAACCCCTAAAAAAGATGTCTGGAGCCACCCCTGCCCGGATTAGATATGAATTTTGCCATCCTATCCCTCCATCCAAGTTTTTTTCTCTATCTTATCTTCTTAACATTTAGTAGTCCTATCCCAAAAATTTCTAAGAAGCATCTTTTATTTATCTCAAAATGTGAGAAATAACGTATATATCATAAATCATACCATAAACACATACCACATACACTGTATATAAAATTTCATGAAATTATGCTTAGAAAATAGTTTATCGTTTGCCAATAAAAAAAAGAAATAAGTCCCCGGATTTAATTTTAAAAATCTGGTCACCTTAATGTAAGCTCTGCCACATCATCATCCCCACCCTCCTCATTGTGGGCATCCACTTGGGCAGTAAGCAGTTGCAGTTGCAGGAACATTACTGACAATTGATGTTCCCTGTCTGATGTCCCCTTCATTTATGTTTCTGGCACTTGCTTCCTTATCATCAGATAACAAGAATGTTTGTACAACCTTGCCGAAATATTTTCTCCGACAACTCCATGCCAATTTGGGGGGCTATGACAGGATTAGCAGAGGAGCAGGATGAAGGAGAGGGCCCATTTGTAACCATATCAGAAAAATGTCTGCTCCATGTCAGGGAGGAGGAAGAAGAGGAAGGCTTCGTGAGCCACTTAACTGCCTCCTTCATGTACTCGCTCTATACAGTGTTCTCACTACCAAAAAACAAAGCCCTACCTTTTGATGGTGCAGACTGAACATTGAGTTGTCTTGCAAGACATGCTACCTATGCATGTCTGTCTGTACTAATCACAAGTTCCTGCTGTGATCCTGACATTATAAAAAGAAGCTCACAACACTGCAATTAACAGTGATGTTGCACAATACAGTGCTGTGTATACTACTGTAACACACAGTATATAGCAGTGATGGCGAACCTTGGCACTCCAGATGTTTTGGAACTACATTTCCCATGATGTTCATGCACTCTGCAGTGTAGTTGAGCATCATAGAAAATGTAGTTCCAAAACATCTGGGGTGCCAAGGTTCACCATCACATAGTATAAACACAAATATCTCTCCCTAATCACCCCAATTTCCCTATCTACTCTACCACACATTGCTAAGTGCCTGCTGGGAACACTGGTCTTAAAAGTTAGGAGCTGGCACGTAACAAAGCCCCCATTATTGGCCATTTTAAGCCAACTGACCTAAGTCAAAGGCCAGGAAATGAATTATTGGTAGCTCGCAATGTCTGCAAACTACAAAAGGGTTGGGTTCACCACAAACCCAACCTTCACATGAACCCAAAGCTCATTCCTTTTGCAAAATGAAGGCCTAAAATGGAAACTCCACATATTTCTCTGCAAAGGTGTCCCTTAAAGTTAATCAAATATACTATGAACAATTCTAGTTGCCTATATAACTTTGTTCCATCATTTACTGCTTAGCTTAGTGTCTTGGACAGGGCTAAAAACAATTATAATGGCCTGACAGCAGAGATAGCAACCCCCACATTTCTCTAACATTTTCTTTAGGCAGGGATTTTTAAAAAAAAAAGCCTCAACTATGTGATCCCTTTTCTTCATCAGTCCAAAAGTCTCTCTACTAGGAGACTAGGGAAAAATATAAAAACATGTTTCCTATTCCCTATTAAATCTTTAAATTCCCAGAAATTCTCCACCTCTTGTGACCTGATTAATTCAAATAAAACATAGGTGAAAATGTATTTTTAGAAGAAAATTCAGGTATAATGTGATCTTTTTTTCAAGGCACTGCTTATAGATTTCTCATTTTCCCAACATGGCTTTTTTAGAAGTCATGCATACCAGAACATCCACTACTGGCTGTGTATAAAATGAGCATGTTTCCTAATCCCTCAATGTGATGTGAGATGCATGCTACGTACACACGATCAGAATTTCGGCCTGCAAAAGACCGATGAGAGTTTTTCGTCGGAAAATGCGACCGTGTGTATGCTCCATCGGTCTTTTGCTGGCTGGAATTCCACATGCTCTCAATTTTTCAGTCGGGAAAAGTTCCTATTCGAAAATGCGTTCGTCTGTGGCAATTCCAACGTGCAAAATCCCTACATTGAACTTCACTTTCTCAGCTCATCGTAGTGTTGTATGTCACCGCGTTCTTGACGATCGTAATTTCAGCTAACTTTTGCGTGACCATGTGTATGCAAGGCTGTCATATATTTTCCAACGAGAAATCCGCTCATGTGTATGCAGCAGCAGTTCTTTTCCTTTTCATATGTTGTGGTGATAGTCAATCATCTGCAAGATTGAATTTGTTTAGTTTAGAATGTTGCAGATGTGGATATCATAAAGGAAGATCTTCCAAGTTGGCAATTTCAGGAAAGCATTTTTAGTAGTTTAGGACCTGTTAATACATGATTAGACTATCTTAGCCAAAGACTTTTTTCTAGCCCTGGACAGTTTTGTTAATAAATGCATGCATTACTAAAAAAAATATGTGAGGAAAACACGTTTCATAGTAGGTAAGGTTGAATAAAGACAATAATCCATCCAGTTCAACCTGTGTAGGCGTACGTGTGTCAATGTTGATAATCATTTTCCATATCCCTGTACATTGTGTTCACTAAGACGCACATCCAAGAGTCCTTTAAAAATCTCAATACTTCCTACTGACACCACCTATTGCGGAAGAGAGTTCCACATCCTTATCACCCTGACAGTGAAAAATCCCCGACACAGCTTAAGGTTAAACCACTTCTCCTCCAATCTCATTGTGTGGCCCAGTGTCTTCTTACACTCCCTGAGACTAAAACATTTCCTTCCTACGCTGGGATCACTATTGAGGTATTTGTATACTTCTATCATATCTCCTCTCAAGTGTCTCTTCTCCAGGGAGAACAAATTCAGTGCTTGCAGTTGTTCCTCATAATTGAGGTCCTCCAATCCGCCTACCAATTTAGCTGCCCTTCTCTGGACTCTCTCCAGCTCCACCACCTCCCTCCCTGAGGACTGGTGACCAGAATTGGACAGAATACTCCAGATGTGGCCAGACCGGATATTTATAAAGTGGCAGGCTAATCGTTTTTTCTCTGAAGTAAATTCCCTTTTTTACACAAGCTAATAGTCTGCTGGCTTTGCTTGCTGCAGCTTGACATTGACTGCTATTGCTCAGTTTGTCTTCTACCAGGACCCCTGGGATTTTTCCCCATCCTTGATTCCTAGGTTCTTCACTAATGAATAGTTTGCATTTATATTTTTAGCCCCCAAGTGCATAATTTTACATTTTTCAACATTAAACCTCATTTGCCATGAAGTTGCAAATTATTTTATTCAAGTCTTTCTGCAAAATTTCTATATCCTGATGTGAAGTTATTGAGCTATCTATACCAACCTCTAGACTAGTCTGAGTACGCATTATTTATCACCACCCTTTGGACATGCCCCTGTAAACAGTTTTCTATCCATAAAAAAACTCTATGGCCTATGCCTACAGACCTCAATTTGCAGATTAAACATTTATAGGGAACTCTATCAAATGCTTTTGCAAAATCCGGATACGCCTTCCCTTATCTAGATGACAGCGCACTTCCTCATAGAATGAACAGATTGGTCTGGCAGGAACAACCCTTCATAACCCCATGCTGATTTCTGCTGATGATAATGTTTTCATCAGCAAATTCTTGGATATAGTCCCTTTTAATCCCCTCCAACAGTTTACATACTATTGATGTTAGGCTGACTGGCCTGTAGTTTCCCAGTTTATGTCTCTGCCCTTTATTTAATATTGGTACCACATGGGATTTTCTCCAATCAGCTGGTACTATTCCTGTCAATATGCTGTCCAAAAAGATTAGGAACAATGGTGTGGCTATAACCTGACTGTTTACTTTGAGCACTCTAGGATGTAAGCCATCCAGTCGTGGTGATTTATTTGTGTCAAAGCATTTGTTAACACAAAAAAAGAAAAGAAAAAAGATCCTGTTCCTTTAAAGTATGTTATACAGCACAGTGCTTGTGCTGTGTCATTTGACCCCCCCGTATACCCTAAAAAACCTAGCTGATCCTGCCTGGCTATACCCACCCTCTGCAAACTGACCACAATAATCATGGCTGCTCAGCCCTGACACCATGGTCCATTTGTATGATTCCGTCATCCGCAGCCTGCTATCTGCAGCTCTCATGCAGGGTCATCTTTAAGGCAGAGCAAAAGGGGCAGCTGCCCTGGGCCCTGTCATTGTTGTGGAGCCCAAAGAAGCTACCTCATACTTGCTAACTATCCAGGTTTAAATTCCCTGTCCCTTGAAGTTTTAATCCGCTGTGTCCCGATATTTCAGTGTGAAGTACTACTACTAATGCTGCCAAACTATGCCCCATTGTTGTGTACAAATGACTCACCTTCAGACCCTGTGTTTACATGTAAATAACCGGTATTGATATGTAAATATCGGCAGCATTTATATGTAAATAACCGCAGAATGGCAGCATTCATATGTAAATAGAGGCAGCATTTATATCATGCCCCTCTGAGGTCATATTCACCATCACCTATACTGAATGCTGCTCACTGGGGAGATAAAGGGGCATGCTTGAAAGCCCTGCCTGCAACTGTGGTCATTCAGCCTAAAATTTAATCACACTAGTGGCCAGTGTGAAGGCCCCCCTCCTTACAATGGTGGTTACTGTGAATGCTTATATTACATTAGTGGTCAGTGTAAACCCCTATTACATTGATGGCCAGTGTTGAAACTCCTCTTTATATTGGTAGTCGGTAAACAAATCAACATTGCCATTAATCACACCCTCCCCTCCCCCGGCACTGCCACTGATCCCAGAAGCTCTAGGATCCCTAGGAGTTTTCTGTCTTCTGATGGGTCCCCTTATCACCCCAGTCCATGGTGTGCAGGCAGGTGGAGAGCGAAAATGGCATGGAGGGGGGGGCAAGAAAATGTTTGCCCAGGGTCCAATCAATAATAAAGACGGCCCTGTTCTCATTTGCCTGTGTCTCCTCTGTCCTCCTCCCCCCTCCCCTCCCTGCTCCTACCTGCACCTGCTCCTGCTGCTCTCATAATTGCTAATAAATCATCTTATCCCCTCTGTATCATTATAACATGTGTTCCTGTGCCTGTGTAAAAAATTTGCCGATCTGTACCTGTATAAACAGGGCTCCGGGCGTTCAGCTGATTATTGGCGCTCTCTCCTCTCTCCTCCTCCTCCTTGGCTGACATCAGTGGGAGGGCTCTGCCCCACTCACTGCAGCTGTGAGCCGGAGAGACAAGGGAGCTGACAAGTTAGCTGAGCGCCCGGAGCGCAGCTCATACAGGTACAGATCTGCAGATTTTTTACATTACATAGGCACAGGGACACATGTTATTATGATACAGAGGAGATAAGACAATCTATTAGAAGTGGGTTAACAACCACTTTAAGCTTTTCTAGTCTTTTCAGGACAACGGCTTCTGTCAGCCACAAGGATACATCCTGCAATGTGTTACTAACAATAGAGTTGTGATCAGTATACATGTATAAATGTGTCAGGTTTCCCAGGTTCAGTGCAGGTAACAATATTCTTGTTTTGTTGACCACACAGCCTGCTTTGAAAAGCAGGTAAAACAGCAGTAATTTGCTTCTGGGGACATGCCAGGAAGTTTATATTTTCTTCCTCAAGGTTACAAGGTGCAGTATGATATGGTAGTGTTTAACCCCACATGTTTTATAGGGGCATTAATTGCCTCTGCTGTTGTTGCAGATGAAATGTATTTCTGCAAGAAGATTATAGAGGAAAAAGACAATCAGCTAGTTGTAGACTACTTGTATCGTCACTGTCAAATGTCAAGAT
This sequence comes from Lithobates clamitans, assembly GCA_037952925.1. NCBI lineage: Eukaryota > Metazoa > Chordata > Amphibia > Anura > Ranidae > Lithobates > Lithobates clamitans. Next base: position 4,449,831 of record JBBGZY010000316.1, read on the forward strand.
GATGCATGGTGGCCATGTAAGATGAATACTCCTTGTGGTTGCTTCTGGTAGCAGTAAATGCAAACACTTGACAACACAGTTATTTGCCTGGTATGCATACCCCATTTGCAGTGATGCGAGCATGTAGGGACAACATTTTTAGAATAGCAGTGGTGACTTTGTATCCTCCACTCTGCACTTCATAATTTTCCAAACCAAACTTAATTGGCTAACTACTAATGTAGCATCTGTACCACCATAATTATAGTCAGATTGTTTAGCTATTTGATAAATGAAAAAACACCACAATGGATGACAAATGATTTTGAGGATTATACAGGGGGGTAGGAAATAAAAGAAGATGGTAGAGTATGGCCTTCTGCTTAAGGAAATTTGGCTAACCATGAGTAATCAAATATGTTACAGCTCGTTTTGCAAACCCATAATCTTACTTCTCATTAGCACTGCGGCAGAAACCTGACAGTTCTTGCCAGAGGAGATGTGGACATTGTGGGCAAAAGCAGAATCAAATGAGTCCCCTTTTGGCTATCATATCATATATGCCTTTACCTGACAGCATGAAGTCCTGGTAAGGTAAAATGTAATCTAATTTAAGATTAATACACTTTGTTCTTTCACAGTACAGCAGAGGGAATTATTATAATATTAAGCCAGCTTAATTAAATTCTCTTTTTACAATGTTTTTTAAGGCCATAGAAACAGTGGATGAAAATAATCATAGTAACTATTATCTCACTTCAGGCAGAATATAAAATACATTTTAGTAACAAAAAACAATGTAGTACTTTAACAGCACATTAAATGCATTTTAATGCATTCAGCATTCAGCGTGCCAGCATTATCTGTGCAGTATTAAGACTTAAAAGCATATGACTTGCAATTGTACTCTCAAACAATATACATTAATGAATATATACTGTATACTTATTGTCTATACTAATAATTTTAAAGTGGGGGGGTGGAGCAAGCAGCGGACATGTAAGCAGCGGTGTGAAGGAGCTCAGGCCGGGGTTAATCCTCCTGCTTAGATCCTGAGTGTCAGGGGCACCAATCCTGCAATATATAGAAAACCTAACAGTATACAAAGGTAGCAGAGCAGATCGTTATGGTTAAGTACGGACCGTCACCCATGGAATCCACCAGGGAGCATCTGGCCCAAGATGGCGCAACCACTAGGAGAAGGCCCAGAAAACTAGCAGCACGCTGCAGAATGGAGCTGATCTGTCTCCCACAGACCCCAGTACAGTAAGCCCTCTGCCCCGCAGAGCCCATGGGTTGAGAAGGGGCTTCTCACTGGATAGATTACCCCAAAGAGATCTGGAAGCCATAGCACTATCAGAGGAAGACTCTGAGCCTTCCCTAAAGCAAATTATGGAAGCCATACACACCTGCCAAACTACCCTGACTGAGCACATAGATGGCACGAGGGCTGACCTGTCCTTCTTAAAACAGGACGTACACTATTAAGGAGAAAGCCACAGAAGCAGAGCAGAGAATCAGTGATCTGGAAGATATAGCCTGCCTGTTGGAAGGCACTGTGCAAAGTATACAAAAAGAGGTTGCTGCCCATACTGACAAGCTGGGAGATATGGAGGGCCGTCAAAGATGAAATAACGTTAGATTTGTGGAATTTCCACAAATCTTTCTCCCACCTGTTTGCTATTGAAAGAGCACATAGGATCCCTTCTAGACCCCCACCTCCGGGGTCACATCCACGCCCGATGATTGCACGTATCTTGCATTTCAGATATAGTGAAAATATTCTCTGTGCAGCACGGTCACTGGGGGAATTGCAGTATAATGGCAACCGCATCTCTATATACCCTGACTTCTCTGCAGCTACGCAGAAGCAACGTGCCAGCTTCATACATGTGAAAAAAGGCTCTGGGATTTACAAATGGCACACAGTATGCTTTACCCTGCAAAATTGAAAGTGGTGGATAGAGGCAAGGTATACTTTTTCAACACTCCTACAGATGCCTCACGCTGGCTGGATGCTAGAGGGTGCTCTAGCCCTGCCGCACATCGTTAGCGACAAATAAACATCAAGATGCCTGTAGAATCATTTATAGATACAAACTTATATCAAACTATAATTCTGACTTTTAGGGACAGAGTACAAAAATGGAAGGATCTACCACTTACACTACTGGGTAGAGTTAATATATTTAAGATTATCTTTCTTATCAAAGTTTTTGTAGGGAATTCCAGAGGATGGGCGAGGCTCGGGAGAAGTCCCGGAGGCGGATATGGGAGGAGGTGATGAGGGAGCTAGAGAGCAGGAGGTCTTGGGAGGAACGGAGATGGCGATTAGGTTGGTATTTTAAGACTAGGTTAGTGATGTAGCTGGGGGCAGAGTTGTGGATGGCTTTGTAACTTATTGTTAGTATTTTGAATTTAATTCGTTGGGCGAGTGGCAGCCAATGGAGGGATTGGCAGAGAGGGGTAGCAGACACTGAGCAGTTTGTAAGGTGGATAAGTCTGGCAGCAGCATTCATGATGGACTGCAGGGGGGATAGTCTGTTTAAAGGTAAGCCAATGAGGAGTGAGTTGCAGTAGTCAAGGCGAGAGATAACCAGGGAGTGAATCAGGAGCTTTGTGGTTTCATTGGTTAGAAAGGGACGTAGTTTAGAGATGTTGCGGAGGTTGAGGCGGCAAGCTTTGGAAAGTGATTGGATGTGGGGCTGAAAGGAGAGTTCAGAGTCCAGAATAACACCTAGCACCCTGACGTGTGGGGACGGGTGGATGGTTGTGCCATTGCTCTTGACAGAGGAGTCAAGGGAAGAGGCACGTGGGGGAGGAAATATTATGAGCTCAGTTTTGGACAAGTTGAATTTGAGGAAGTGGTGTGACATCCATACAGATATGTTGGTTAGTAAGTTAGTGATGCGTGAGGAGACTGATGGAGTGAGTTGAGGGGTGGAGAGATAGATTGCATCAGCATAGAAATGATATTGAAAGCCATGAGAGGCTATCAGCTGACCCAGGGAAGAGGTGTAGATTGAAAATAAAAGAGGTCCAAGAACAGAACCTTGGGGGACCCCGACAGAGAAGGGAAGAGGAGTGGAGGAAGTAGAATTGTAAGTGACACTGAAGGTGCGTTGGGATAGGTAGGATGAGAGCCACTGAAGAGCACAATCACGGAGACCGAGGGAGTGAAGTTTTTTGAGGAGGAGGGGGTGGTCAACCGTGTCAAAGGCAGCTGAAAGATCCAGAAGTAGGAGTACAGAATAGTGTCCGTTGGTTTTTGCAGTTAGTAGGTCATTTGTGAGTTTTAAAAGAGTAGTTTCTGTGGAGTGTTGAGGGCGGAATCCAGATTGAAGGGGATCAAGAAGGTTGTTTTTAATGAGGTGGTCACTCAGTTGGTTGTAAACCAGGCGTTCAAGGAGTTTAGAGGAAAAGGGGAGCAAGGAGATAGGGCGTAGGTTGTTAAGATTTGTAGGGTCCAAGGACGGCTTTTTGAGTATGGGGGTGACCAGTGCATGTTTTAGAGCGTCGGGGAAGATGCCAGAGGTGAGGGAGAGATTGAAGATGTGGGTTAGAGAGTGTAGGATGGGGTCAGAGGGTGACCGTAGCATTTGAGAGGGAATAGGGTCCAGGGGACAGGTGGTTAGGTGGGCGATAGAGAGGAGTTTAGCAACTTCATCTGTAGTAGCAGATTTGAATAGGGGGAGTGTCAGTTGTACCTGTTGACATGGGGTCTTAGCTGGGGGCGATACCTGTAGAATGGAGATTTCATCACGGGTTGTATCAATCTTGTTTTTGAAGTGATTAGCAATCTCCTGGGCAGTGAGCGAGTCAGTGGGTGGAGGTGGTGGAGGACAAAGTAGAGAGTTGAAGGTAGAGAAGAGTTTACGGGGATTGGATGAGAAGGTGTTAATAAGAGTTGTAAAATAGGTTTGCTTGGCAGTGTGGAGGAAAGAATAGTATTTTTGGAGGGCAGATTTGTATTGATTGAAGTCTTTGAGAGACTTAGTCTTGTGCCACAGACGCTCAAGAGCGCGACTACGTTTTTTGAGAATTTTAGTGTCATCTGTTTGCCAGGGTTGTAGGGGTCGAGGCCTGATTCTGCATGTAGTGAGGGGAGCGAGCTTGTCCAGGGTGGTGGACAGAGATTTATTGTAGATGGATGTGGCTTGGTTGGGGCAGCACAGGGGAGAGATTTGGTCATAGAGGTGGTCAGTAGCAGAGTAGAGGAGAGAGGAGTTGAAGTTGCGAAAGTTTCTACGGGTGATGGTTAGGCGATTGGAGAGAAAGGTGGTGGAAGACAGGGGGAGAGAGAAACTAATAAGATGGTGGTCGGAGAGAGGAAAAAGATTGTTTGAGAAGTTGCATGGAGTGCATAGGTAGGAGAATACAAGGTCAAGGGTATTGCCATCAGAGTGAGTAGAGGCCTGTACCCATTGCTTCAGGTCAAATGAAGAGGTTAGACTAAGAAGTTTAGAAGTAGCAGGAGTGTTTGTATTAGCAGGGATGTTGAAATCACCGAGAAGGATTGTGGGAATTTCCGAAGAGAGAAAGTAGGGTAGCCAGGCAGAAAACTCGTCAAGGAAAGTCGATAATGGTCCAGGGGGCCGGTAGATCACAGCAAATCTTAGGGAAGTAGGAGAGAATAGACGTATACAGTGGGCTTCGAATGATGAGAGGGAAAAAGATGGAGGAGGGTGAATAACCTGGAAGGTGCTTTGGGGGGATAGGAAGAATCCCACTCCACCTCCCTTGCGTCCATTAGGCCTAGGGGAGTGAGTCCAGTGAAGGCCACTTTATCTACTATTTTGCATCACAGCTAGTGTATATTCATTGGTGAATGTTCCCACAATTAAGCAACGCAGCAGTGGTGGTGGATACAGTGGTTGCAACCTCGTACGAAACCCTGTTAAATTTTTTTCTTCAGAGGGGAGGTGTCCACAGATGGGGGCGAGGTAATGCTCAAATCAGTCAAACGTATCCTGGGGATTTGTCTGAAACATATAGCTGACGGGCCCCTTCACTTATCCCCCCATGCTCCACTTTGGTTTAACCCATGCCTGAACAAATTTTTTCATCTGGAAGATGGCTATAGGTGGTTTAAATTTGGACTTGCATATCTCCAGCAACTTTATGATGCGGGTGAATTCAAAACTTTTGTACAATTACAGAGGGAAATGGATATACCTGATTCTTGGACATTCCATTATACCAAACTAAAGCATGCAGCACAAAGTAAGTTTGGGAAAGAACTGATCTCCTTAGACAATACAAACTTAGAAAAACTCCTTGCAAACCCTGAACATACTAAATTAATTTCTAACTACTATAGTGTCTTGATAGGCAGAGAAACTAAAAAGCTAAGAAAATCAGAGAGAGATGGAGCATTATTATACTTGAGCTAACAGAGGACCTCATATACGCCCACAGTTATCTCAGCCAGAGACAAAATGATACAACTAAGTTACTTACACCAAATGTACTATACACCCTTTTGACTATATAAAATGGGGAGAAGGGAGACATCCACATGTCATATATGTTTAGGAGCAGAGGGGTCTTTTTTACATATGGTGTGGGAATGTAATAGGATTCACCCTTTATGGTCACAGGTGACCCAGTTTATTGCTGATACATTTGAGCTCCTGAATATTTGCACCCCCTTGTTGGGGCTTCTGGACATAATTGAGGATGAAGTTATGATAATAGTATGAGAACCTTAGTGTTACTACTGTTCTTTTATGTCCGCAAGTTAATTGCAATCAATTGGATTAGGAGAGACTACCTCACATTATCCTCTTAGAAGGGCCTGGTTAACGCCAATGTTACGCTGTATAAACTGACTTATGAAGCCAGGGGTTGCCCAAATAAAATTCATAAAGTTTGGGGTAAATTGATTACCTCAGAGGATACAGTGCCAAGCAACACTTAAGGTTTTTTTATGGTTGTGTATGTGATGAGATCTGACTGGAACACATTATGTAGATATGGTTTACAGACATTGGACAAATAATAGCACAAATCACAAGAGTTGCTGGAGGTATGCACTATATGGAATCCAGTTTCTGGTCTCTTTTCCAGATTCTGTAGGATCCAGTAAGCTGTGCGACACCTGTTGTCTATCATAATTTTTTGAGCATTGGAAACGAACCCATTTAGAGGTTGTGGTACTGCCCATATTGTAAATAAGGGGGACTTTTATATACTGCATACCTCTTAGATTTACAACTACAAGTAGGGGGTGCCAAATTCTAGGCTATCCCAGTCTTTAAATATATTGATTAATGTATGGTTTTTTAGGTAGCGCCAATACACCCAATCCTTTATTCTCTTGCTGGAGGTATCTACCTCTGGAGTAGTTTTAGTTTTTATTTACATCAATATGTTGCTATGCGCAGTACAGATGATTATGATACTATAAGAATAATTATCTGGTCTCATTACACCTATGTATGTAACCTGCTTTTACTTTCCCTTCTGTATATGTACACTTGGCAAAAAAAAAACCTTTTAAAAAAAATAAAAATTAAATAAAAAATTAAAAAGTACAACTCCAGCAAAACATCTTATATAGTTTTGGATAAAGTGGGAAATGGTTCAAACCTTAATCAGGTTTTAATTACTGTTTATGCCCCATATTAGAGAGATTTCTCCTTGTTTCCTGTCCCAATTACTGGTGCCTTCCTATGGTTCCTAGTGCTTTAATTCACAGTGATTGAAATGGGTAAAAGGTTAATAGTTATTTGCAGACTTGATTTTATAGTTTTTTTTCCCTAGAATTTTGAAACACTGCGCACTAGAACAAAAATGTAAGTTTATTTTTTATTACAGTGATATTTATGGACACATAATTTACCCATTTATTGGTCCATACATCTATCTGTATTTTCTCATATACATCATTAATTTTATATACTTGTTGATAGTCCTATAAGCCCAGTGTATCCAGTATTTGGCAGCCAGAAACAACAGTAGCCTCCCTGGTGGTACGATTATGTCAGTTTTTTGTGTCTCAGAGAGGTACATTGTTTCACATAGGAATTTGGCATTTTATATTGTAGGCCTGCAATTCTTAGTAATAACACACTTAAATCTGTCCAAACAAGAGTCTAGTAGACACCCCAGGTATGTTAAAGTTTGAAACGCAAAATCATAAATTATAATATAATAAATAGTTATAATAATTATAAAAAAATAAATAAAATTAATTTCCCCACGATTCACCACTCAATTCTGCAAGTGTTCTAATTTACTATCGCTGTTTTGTCTAAAACCGCTTTTGACGTAAAGGGACACTTTTTGGTTGCTATGGACAATCTCAAGTTTCCAGGCAGAAAGAATGTATATATAATATAAAACTGCATGCAGGGCACTGAACAAAGCACTAGGGACAAAAGGGATGTGAAATGATTTGATACAGTGTGTTATGTTTTTTGTACTTTTTTAATTCGCCGCCGGGCTCCGCTCCCCTGTGTCACGTCGCTCGTAGGAAACAGAGCCCGGAACACAGAGCATCGGGCAGAGGACACAGCGGGGGGGGACCACGCAGGATCCTGGTGACAAGGTAAGTAACCTGCACCTGGATTCTGCAATGCAATCCCAAGTGTGGCTTGGGGTTACTGCTAATGGTACTGAAATTTAACCCCGAGCCACACTCGGGATTACCACCAGGAGGGTTAAAGCACTGGCAAAACTCAAAGTATGACTAACACTCTCAGAGAAATATCCACTGTGAATTGCATGAAGCAGGTTCCCAAAATGATTTATGTACAGCAAATTGAACGTTTCATACAAATTAGGTTTTTCAAGTGCTCCTCTGAGGTTTACTTCATACATTTACTGGCCACTTTATTAGGTACACCTGTTCAATTGCTTGGTAACACAAATTGTAAATCAGCCACTCACATGCCAGTGAGAAAATTGGGGAAATTATTGCGCTAAACTATCGTGAGTGAAGCTGCTAATACTAAGACCCCTTTCACACCGAGGGTGTTTTGCAGGCGCTATAGCGTTAAAAATAGCGCCTGCAATCCGCCCTCAAACGGCTGCAGCATTGTCTCCAGTGTGAAAGCCCGAGGGCTTTCACACCGGAGCGCTGCGCTGGCAGGACGTCAGGAAAAGTCGTGCCAGCAGCTTCTTTGGAGCAGTGAAAGAGCGGTGTGTTTACCGCTCCTCCACCACTGCTCCCCATTGAATTCAATGGGGCAGCGCTGGGATACCGTCAGCAAAACGCCGCTATTGCGGTGCATTGCGGGCGGTTTTAACCCATTCTCGGCTGCTAGCGGGGGTAAAAGCTCCCCGCTAGCGGCCGAAATGGCGGCATTTTACTGCCGACGCTATGGGTGGCTCGGTGTGAAAGGGCTCTAAAACAAACACAGTCCAAAATATATGTGAAAACAAAGTGTAGCGCTAAAATTTTTTTCATATAACAATGTGACAGTAATATATTGAAAGTATTTAAATTAAAACATGTGACATGTAAACACGATAACAGTGTGTACAAAGAATACAAATGGAAATGGAGTCCAAAAAAAGGAGAAAGCCAAATAGGAACACCAGTGTAGTGAACTTCCTTAAGTGAGTGTCTGCCAAATAGCTGACTCAGAATCCTCTGTAGGGATAATACTGATATGGTGAGATGAAATAAGAGTGGCTGTGGAGATGTCAAAGCGGAATATTCTTTTATCAAGGAATCGTGTATGTGTATGTGTATATGTATGTATATATATATATATATATATATATATATATATATATATATATATATATATATATATATATATACTCTTACCAGATGCAGTGGACCCACTTGCCAGAGGCAGTTGGTCATTCGGGCTCGTATTACCCGAAAGCCTGTGAATCAGATGCTGTACCAACCATGATCAGACTGGAACATGCTGATACGTGTTGGCAGGAAGCCTAGGACTCAGATGAATCGCCAAGCTGAATCGAACTGAAGCCCAATGAAGGAGCCGTCTGAAGGCTATTAGTAGATGGAGGGGTGCTCTCAGTCAGGCTAGGATAAAAATGTGGAGAAATAGAAATGCTCCATATGATGCAGGTCACAAAAAGGATTTATTCATAAAAAGTACAAGCATCAATGATAGAGGAGTAACTCAATGCATAATACATTTAGGCATCTAGACGTAGTGAAGATGACTTGCTGAAGTTCAAACTAAGCATCAGAATGGGAAAGAAAGGGGATTTAAGTGACTTTGAATGTGGCATGGTTGTTGGTGCCAGACGGGCTAGCCTGAGTATTTCAAAAATTGCTGATCGACTACAGTGCACCCATCTTCTGATGCTACTTCTATCAGGATAATGCACCATGTCACAAACCTCAAATCATCTCACCAATGGTTTCTTAAACATGACAATGAGGTCTTTGTACTCCAATGGCCTCCACAGTCACCAGGTCTCATCCAATAAAGCACCTTTGGGATGTGCTGCCAGTTGCATCATTTGCTCTCAAGACATGTTTACAAACACTTTATAACTAATTTCTAAGGGTTCTTTCACTTGGGCAGCCAGGGGGTGGTAAAAAACAGGTGGCTCAGCCACCATATTGCTGCCCACTGGTCCCCCACCCTGAACTTTAACATTAAGCTAGACAGGGCTGTACAAATTGCTAAGCTTTGCTTCATGGCCTCTGTATTTTTAACTCAGGCTACAGAGACTGACAGGCGGCACTGCCCATTGTATTCAAAGGGGCTGCACCACAACCGCAAGCCAAATGCTCAGCTTACAGTAGGGGCAAGATTCTGCACTGCTGAATTGCCATTTTGCAATTTAAAAACAAAAGTAAAAAAAAAACACAAGTCTTCAGGAGGTGGCAGCAGTGCCTCCTGAATGCCTGACAACTGAGGCTATACTGCCCTCTTAAAATCAATCTACTGTTGATCACTTTTTTGGGGTTGGTTAGCTTACTACAAACATGAAAGAAGCCTTACAATTTCATCTAGTTAGTTTGGATTAATAGGTTTGCTACTACATCAAGAGGACACTTTCTTTGGCTTTTGCTGTTACAATAATTTTCACACTGCACATTGAGTCACATATACACTCAGTGTGCATTGGAAAAGACCTGAAGAAGATAGGTATAGATCAAAGAGTCTTTGCAAGAAAAGAAAAAATTCTGTCATCCTTTACAGTGCTGCTGAAATGTCATATATGTCATTATGTGTCATTATGTCATTGTGTGTGTCAGCAAATCCCCCCCCCCCAATCCCCCCTCATCCCCACTGTTATTTTGCATTTATTGCATTTGCATTTATTAGTTATTTTGCATTTTGTTTATTTATTTATTTTAAATTTTCATTATTGTAGTTAGGTTTAACCAATTCAATACTGAGCATTTTCACCCCCTTTCCTGCTCAGGACAATTTTTAGATTTTAGCGCTATCGCACTTTGAATGACATATAACGCCTTTATAATTTTTTTCACACAATCAGAGCTTTCTTTTAGTGGTATTTAATCGCCACTGGGTTTTTGTATTTTTTTTTTTGCTAAATAAAAGAAAAAAAAAAAAAAAAAAACAATGAAAAAAATATGTTTTTCTTCACTTCTGTTATAAAATTTTGCAAATAAATAATCTTTATACATAGCATGGTGGTAATCAGGTGACTGTATGTTAAAAAGTAATATTTTTTTCCCATTTTTTTTTCAATGTTTTTCTCTTTTTAATTACATTTTTTTTTTTCGTTTTTTTTTAACAGTGACCACAGCAATACAGAGTTACCATAGTAACACTGTACTACTCTGGGGAAGTGATCAGGTTTTTTTTTTACACATTATGATTGCTTATACCAGTGAATTTCATTCGTATGAGCAACCATTTTTACTTAATGAAACTGATTCATTCAGTGTGTATTGTTGTAATTAGCTGTAATTGGCCACAGCCAATCACATGATACAGATGAGCTGTGATCCTGTCTGTACCATGTAATCACTGTGACCAATCACAGCTAGCAAAACAATTGTGCACAATGGATGGCATGAAAGGCATGAAAGGCCCCACGAGAGGTGCGATCTGGGAGGATGCCATATGATGTCCACCCAGATCAATGAATGTCCTGCCCAGCCATCCATTGACAATAGGATGGGTGGGAAGTGGTTAAGTTGGTATTAGGCACATGACATTAAAGTGGAGTTCCACCAACTTTTACAACTCTTCAGCATCCCTCACTAAACTGTGCACTGTAAACAAATTGGATATTTTTTTATTTTTTTTCTCAGCACCTACTGTATATCTGCTGTATTCATTTTTCACTTCCTCCTCCCTGGGCGCGGCCCATCGCATCATTTCCTGTTTGCAATGCCTTCTGGGAAATGGCGGCAACTTTCTCTGAAACTGCCGTTGCTATGGAAACCTGACCTGAAACCTATTACACTGCTCGTGCTGCACTGAGCATGTGCGAGATCTGCAAAGATGAGATCCAGGAAGAAATACACTCTGGCTTCAGATGCCCACACTTAAGATGGCCACGGCCTGCTGTAAGTTTTTAGAATAACAAACTACTGCTATAAACTAACAAAACAGACCTTAGTTTACAGACTAACTTTACTAGAATACATAAGCTTGTGTATTATAGGGGTATTTTTATTTACAAAGTATAATTTCGGCCGGAACACCACTTTAAAATCACTGCTCCTGAAAAAATGGCCGTTTTTAAAACTTCTTTTTGCATTGATACTTGTCCCCTGGGGCAGGACCCGGGTCCCCAAACACTTTTTATGACAATACCATGCATATAAGCCTATAAAATTAGCACTTTTGACTTCTTCCATAGACTTTTAAAGGGTGTTCCGCGGCTTTCGAATTTGCTGCGAACACCCCAAATTGTTCGCTGTTCGGCGAACTGGCAAACAGCCGATTTTCGAGTCGAACATGAGTTCGACTCGAACTCGAAGCTCATCCCTACTGCCTAGCTTTGAGGGTGTTCAATCATTTCATCTGGAAGAATGTTTTTGGTATAGGTTTCATGGGCACAATTAACACCCAAAGACCAATTTTTTAGCACCTGTTTGACAGGTGCATATCATTGCGATTTTTTACTGCAAGGCCAATTCTAACTTTCATCAGAAATACCTCTATAGAGTTACGGTGGGAAGGTGCCATCGACACCCAAAGACCAATTTTTCTGCACCTGTTTGACAGGTGCATATCATTGCAATTTTTTACAGCAAGGCCAATTCTTGCTTTTATCAAGATTACCTCTATAGGGTTACGGTGGGAAGGTGCCACCGACACCCAAAGACCAATTTTTCTGCACCTGTTTGACAGGTGCATATCATTGCAATTTTTTACCACAAGGCCAATTCTTGCTTTTATCAAGATTACCTCTATAGGGTTACGGTGGGAAGGCGTCACCGACACCCAAAGAGTAATTTTTCTGCACCTATGTGACAGGTGCATATCACTGAAATTTTTTAAAGCAAGGCTGAATCTTGCTTTCATCAAGAGTACCTCTATAGGGTTACGGTGGGAAGACGCCACCGACACCCAAAGACCAATTTTTCTGCCTCTGTTTGAGAGGTGCATACCATTGCAATTTTTTACAGCAAGGCCAATTCTTGCTTTCATCAAGATTACCTCAATAGGGTTATGGTAGGAAGGCACCACCGACACCTAAAGATCAATTTTTACCCACCCGTTACTTCTATCCAAGTGACACAAGAATGTATCCAAAAAATCTCTAATCTTGTTCCCAGTGCACTACATTGTGGCCTCATCATACACAATGGCTCCCCAGCTGTTGCTGAGTAAAATAAAGGCAGCTTGCAGGGAAAATATAATTTTTTTGGCTTTACAAAGTTACATAGTTACATAGTTAGCAAGGTTGAATAAAGACACCAGTCCATCCAGTTCAACCTAAGTAAATGTGGGTGTGTGTCTACAATTATCCCTATTTTTACTTTAAGGTACTGCCCATATAGCGCTGTCAATTTATGTAGCGCTCCACACATACATCGCACACTCACATTGGTCCCGACCCTCAAGGAGCCCACAATCCAAGGTTCTCAACTCACATTCATATACTAGGGCCAATTTTGGACACCACCCAATTAACCTACCAGCATGTCTTTGGAGTGTGGGAGGAAACCGGAGTACCCGGAGGAAACCCACGCAGGCACAGGGAGAACATGCAAACTCCAGGCAGGTAGTGTCGTGGTTGGGATACGAACCAGTGGCCCTTTTTACTGCTAGGCGAGAGTGCTAATCACTACACCACTGTGCTGCCCACTTTTTAAATGCAATTATTGCTGCAGCAGATTCTAGACATGGTACAGATCTGCCACTTTACAGGTAGACTAAGGGGACCCACAGGCACTATAATGGAAGGAATTTTTCATTTTTATGCCTTCACTTTAAAAATCAAAAACTCACTGCTTATTTAAAAATTATGTTTTTTACCAATTTTTTTTATTAATACATGTCCCCCAGGGCAGTGTGAGGAAAGAAATGCCGATAACCGGCAAGTGTGTTTACATCATGATCAGTTGTGATTGGACACAGCTGATCCTGTGGTAAAGAGCTGCTGTGATTGACTCTTTACCCAATCTGTGATCAGCTGTGTCATAAGGACACAGCGATCACAGAGTGAGCTGGGTGTGCACCACAGTGAGCAAGGTTTTGGGAGGACATCAATAAACGCCCTCCCAGAACTGGACCGCGCTGTTGAACCACTTCATTATATATTACAATGTAACAATAGAAGTAATGCACTTCAATCACCCTGACACCATATCAATCATGGTGACGTGATGATTGAAGCGCCAACACCAGCTACTGCCCCAACAAATTGCCCACCAAAAATTGCTTACCACACCACCCGCCTGCAAAAAGATTGGTGACCACTGCTATGGGCTCTAGCCCCAGATCTTTGCAGACCTAGCAATGCCCCTGGCGAAGCATTAATTTCCAGGTAACCATCTAAGCAACCTATACTTCCCTCTGATGTGTTTCAACTGATAGACATTTTTGGATGGCAAAAAGGTTACATTTAGAAACAGGTCAGCTTAAATACAGTGTCCAGTGAGAATGTAGATGAAATACCCCCACTTACATGTTCTGGGGTGCAATGTGGTGGCACTTGTACCACCCAACTGTCACAAACACATGAATCGCCCAAGAAGTGCAAACTTACAGTATATGTACATAACTGTGAAAAAAAGCTTTTAAGAAATTATTTTGGCTTCACTTATTCAGATTTTAATGAAATGATTGCCAAGTAAGTGATAATAAATACATATTATTTGGGTAACTTCATCCTTTATAAATATTGGTATAAAGAAAGATGGGGAGAGGAGGAAGAGAAATCTATAGGGACTACTCCAATTAAGTCCCACCCCGTCCCCCCATAAGCTAATTGGACTATTCCGGTACCACATACAACGATACAGTTATGGGTAAAATTTAAATTTATTCAAAAAAACATTTAAAACATCTATATAATCAAAATATAGATCTCACACCTAGCTGTTATTTACAGTAAATAAATTGCAACAATATTTAAAAGTGCCCACAAAGGTGGTTGAAGGCTGTTATTTTAGAGTACTTGGGAACGTATCCTCAACAGTTTCGCGGATTGACCGCTTCTTCAGGAGGTGTCCAAGTGAATTCTCTAAGGATCAAATAACCACAATTACATACACAATAACTAATAATAAATTTATAAACAATAACATAATATTGGAGTGGTAGTTCATTTCAGAAAAGTAAAAATACACTCACCAACCACTGCCTGACTAGGGCTAAGACTGTACTGTGAGACGCCCGGAGGACGGGCGTTCCCCCGGGGGCGAGCACGGGGGATTTTTTACGGCAGGGTACACTATTGTATGAAAAAAATGGGGAACATATTAGAAGGTAGGAGTGTGGATCAATTGTAGGTGAATTAGGCCACCCAGGTGGAATGAAGTAAGAACTAGAGTGAAGGAGGGAAGGGGAGGGACAGGGGGGAGAAAGAGAAAAGGAAAAAGAGAAGAGAAAAGGAAAAGAGAGGAAGGTAAAAGGAGGAGACAGGAAGGGGAGGAGGGGGGGGAAGGGGGGGGAGGGGGAAAGTGATAAGGGGAAGGGGGGGGAGACAGGGAAGGGGAGGCAGGGATGGGAAAGGAAGGAGAAGGAAGGAAAGGGGGGGAGGGGGAAGGGGGGGGAGCAGGTAAGTAATATTTACTCCTCGCTGATCTCTATGTACTCTATCCAGAGCACAAAAATGTATCTTGGATGTTTTTTTAAGGGGAAAACTCATGTGATGGGCTACAGGGGATGTTACATTTCCTGATCATTCATCAAAAATATAATCCAATATTTTTTTTTTTTACAACATAGTAGCAATTGAATTCACATAAATACAATCCCGTCAGTATTACAATAATACTATTAAGAATAAGGATTGTATGGGCACATATAACATTTACCTCAATTTTATAATGAATATATCTCTTTAGAAATTAACTCATCTTTTTGTAACAAGTGCCATTTGTCTCTTAAAATGTTACATCATTTGACATGTTCACTTGCATAGTATTAATTATTTTCATTAGATTTGTTTCCTAAATGTTTTGTTGGAGTTAGTCTGTCTGGAAGGAATTCTAGAGCTCATTGTCAGGTGTTTATCCTTATATCCATTCTGTTTAACCACAGCTAAACAGGCCTTTTCTGGTACTTTTTGTTTTAAAGTTTAAATCAGTATTTTTTTGCTAGAAAGTTACTTAGAACACCCAACCATTACATATATTTTTCAGCAGACATCCTAGAAAATAAAATGGCGATTGTTGCAATATTTTATTTCACACTGTATTTGCGCAGCTGTCTCTCAAACACTTTAATGATTAAAAAAATCCAAACACAATATTTACCACAATTTTTGTAAAATGTGAAAGATGATGTTGCGCCAAGTAAATAGATACCTAACATCGATGCTTTAAAATTGCACACACTCATGGAATGGTGACAAACTACGGTACTTAAAAATCCTCCATAGGTGACACTTTAAAAATTTTTACAGGTTACCTTTTTAGAGTGACAGAGGAGGCCTTGTGCTAGAAATATTGCTCTCACTCTAACGTTCATGGTTATACCTCACATGTGTGGTTTGAACACTGTTTGCATATACTTGCACGACTTACGTATGCATTCTCTTCTGCGCGTGTGCAAGGAGGAATGGGGCACTTTACTTTTTTTTGTTTTTATTTATTTTACATTTTTATTTTAAATTTTTACACTGTCCCTTTATTTTATTTTTTTGATTACTTTTATTCCTATTACAAGGAATGTAAACATCCCTGACAGGTCCTCTTTATTGAGAGATCTGGAGTCAAAAAGAAGCCAAATCTCTCATTTACCTTTAAAAGCAAAAGCAAAAAAAATAACTTTTGCTTTAAAATAATTATATATATATATATATGTATTATGGTCCAGTAACCAGAAGTGACATCAGACATTGCTCTTACATATGCTCCTCCAAAGGCATAGAGATGAGTGGCAGCCATCTTGGCCTCACTGATCTTTATACCCAGCTAATGGCTGCATTGGATTGTTCCTGGGCTTCACCAATGGATCAGGTAAGCCCAGGAACGACCAAGCAGTGGCGAGGGGGGGGGGCCCTCCTGCCGCTTCTAAAGCAAATCCGCCCACAGGATCACTTTTATCAGAAAGACAATCGGCCATAGTAAAAAAATAAAAATACCAGTCTAGCTGCCATAACACTGATATTTAACATCAAAGTAATGACGTATTTTTACTATGGGCCAGTTATGAAGTGTTTTCTCTGTCCTTTAAAATCCTCATATTATGTACAGTTTCAGGAAACTAAAAGATATTGGCCAAATGGGATATTATGAACTAAGATGGGTTTCCCGTACAAAGAGCTAGACAGACTACCACCACTATTGTTACGAATAATGATGTTGAGGAAAGGTTTCCCTTTTATATCAAAAGCCAAAGTGACTTTCAAATAGTATGTTTTGTCATTCCAAAGCTCAACCCAGCAAAATAGCATAGTAACTCCATGCACATCACTTTTACTTGGCTACAACAAGAGAGACACCAGTAAGCTTTTATTAAATAAAACTACATTAAGGCTGGGTTCACACATGTGTGCTGCGAATTAAAGCTCTCACTACAAAGATAAAAATCAGTTGTTCAGAGGTTACTCTGCATTTTAGCTGCGGATTAGCTGCGAATTCCAAAGTAACCCATGAGTGTCTAATTAGAGCTGCGAATTTTGAGCAGGCCAATCGCTGTTATCTGTTTGCGAGGCTGATAATAATAAAAGAGAGTGATTTTTCTGGACACTTCCTGGTTGTCCAGGAGTCTGTATTGTGTGGGTTTTGTTTATTTGCAAAATGTGTGCTGCTCTGCCCATGATAATGCCAACAGTTGTTGCTGCAACAGCAGCAATCTTGCTGGAAGTAGTGAAGAGGAGAAGGAGGAGGAGAAGAAAAAGATACAGGGTTCATCCCATAATAGCAAATAGGGAGGAGAGAGGCCAGTTAATGATCCTGTATGAAGACCTCCGTGGGCATGATGACAATTTTTTTAACTACACGCGCATGTCAATAAACAGGTGAGTAATTTATCTGCCAAGCAATCAATTTTTTTCATCCATATTTTTATAGTAGGGGATGTTTAGGGGATGTTTTAAAAAGACACAAGACCATCAAGTCTAACCTATGTGTGTGATTATATGTCATTCTAAATTTTTTTAAAAATAGTGTGGTGTCTCCCCCCCCCCCCCCAAAATCCATCCCAGAACAATATATGAGCATGCAGCCTAAAAGGCTATGAAAAGGGGAGAGCGAGCACCCCCCTCCTGAACCAAACCAGGCCATATGCCCTTAACATAGGTAGTGGATTTAGTATTCCCCCCCCCCCCCAAAACACCTTGTCCCCAAGTTGAGGGGGACAAGGTGCTTTGTGGGGGGATCCCACGCTGTTTTATTGACCAGTTTGGGACCAGAATATTATTAAAGTGGTGTTCCGGCCAAAATTATACTTTTTAAATAAAAACACCACTATAATACACAAGCTTAATGTATTCTAGTAAAGTTAGTCTGTAAACTAAGGTCTGTTTTGTTAGTTTATAGCAGTAGTTTGTTATTTTATAAACTTACAGCAGGCTGTGGCCATCTTAAGTGTGGGCATCTGAAGCCAGACTGTATTTCTTCCTGGATCTCATCCTTGCAGATCTGTGCAATGAGCATGTGCTGCTCAGTGCAGCACAAGCAGTGTAATAGGTTTCAGGTCAGGTTTCCATAGGAACGGCAGTGTCAGAGGAAGTTGCCGCCCACTCCCAGAAGGCATTGCAAACAGGAAATGATGCGATGGGCCACGAACAGGGAGGAGGAAGTGACAAATGAATACAGCAGATATACAGTAGGTGCTGAGAAAAAAAAATTAAAAATATCCAATTCGTTTACAGTGTGCAGTTTAGTGAGGGATGCTGAAGAGTTGTAAAAGTGGGTGGAACTCCACTTTAATAATGCTTAAAGTAAAACGATAAAAGTGTAATATTCCTTTAAATTTTGTACCTGGGGGGTGTCTATAGTATGCCTGTAAGGGGGCGCATGTTTCCTGTGTTTATAACAGTCTGACAGCAAAATAACATTTCAAAGGAAAAAATGGGAGGCTCCCGCTGTGTGATGCTTCTCTTCTTCTGACACTTCTTAAATAACAGAGGGCGGGGCCACCCGGTGACCCCACCCCCCTCAGATGCACGGGGATTTGACGGGGACTTCCCTATGGGTTTCCCCGTGACATCAGAGGGGCGGGGTCACCCGTTACATAATGGGTGACCCCGCCCCCTCTGACAATATGGGGAACCCATAGGGAAGTCCCCGTCAAGTCCCCGTGCATCAGAGGGTGGTGGGGTCACTGGGTGGCCCCGCCCTCCATTATTTAAGAAGTGTCAGAAGAAGAGAAGCATCACACAGTGGGAGCCTCCCATTGATGCGAAGCGTCCCAAGAATGAAGCGGGGAAGAAAACGCCGCAGAAACAGAGGATCGGAGCAAGAAGAAGATGGAGGAAGAAACCGAAGGAAGAAGAAAGGAAGAAGACCTGAAGAAGATGGAAAGAAGAAGACTTTAAAAAAAGGAATTGTCAAAAACTGTCTCTTGTCATTTTTAACATTTTTGATACTTTTTTTGTGAAATGGTAGAGGTACTTTTCTACCCCATTACCATTTCACACAGGGGGGGCAGGATCTGGGGGCCCCCTTGTTAAAGGGGGCTTTCAGATTCCGATAAGCCCCCCACCTGCAGACCCCCACAACCACCGGCCAAGGGTTGTGGGGATAATGCCCTTGTCCTCATCAACATGGGGACAAGGTGCTTTGCTGGGCTGCTACCCCAAAGCACCCTCCCAATGTTGAGGGTATGTGGCCTGGTAAGTTTCAGGAGGGAGGGGGCGCTCTCTCGTCCCCCCTCTTTTCCTGCGGCCGGCCACGTTGTGTGCTCGGATAAGGGTCTGGTATGGATTTTTGGGGGGACCCCACAACATTTTTTTTTTTTAAATTGGTTCGGGTTTCCCCTTAAAATCCATACTAGACCTGAAGGGTCTGGTATGGATTTTAAGGGGGACCCCCACGCCATTTTTTTTTACATTTTGGCGCAGGGTTCCCCTTAATATCCATACCAGACCTGAAGGGCCTGGTATGGAATTTAGGGGGACCCCTACGCCATTTTTTTTTAGATTTTGGTACGGGGTTCCCCTGTGGGGAAATCCCATGTTGTTTTTATCAATGAACTTTTATGTGTATTGTCGGACCGACAATTCCTTAATAGCCGCAAGTAGTTTTAAATGACTTTTTTTCCTTTGAAATTTCATTTTGCTGTCAGACTTTTCTAAACACTGGAAACATGAGCCCCTTTACAGGCATACTATAGACACCCCCCAGGTATGAAATTTAAAGGAATATAACACTTTTATTGTTAAACAAGCATTATTACAATCACTGCTGCCGAAAAAACAGCCATTTTTAAAACTTTTTTTTGCATTGATACATGACCCCTGGGGCAGGACCCGGGTCCCCAAACACTTTTTATGACAATAACTTGAAACAGAATGAAATAACATAAAAGCCTTTAAAATTAGCACTTTTGATTATTCATGTTCGAGTCCCATAGACTTTAACGGTGTTCGTGTGTTCGAACAAATTTTTTTCCATGTTCTGGTGCGAACCGAACAGGGGGGTGTTCGGCTCATCCCTGCTAGGCAGAGATTCTACATCCCAAAAAGTCTTAATCAGTGACATCGGCATCAGGGGCTTCATAGCTGCTAATCCAGGACTGATTCATTTTTATAAAATCAAACGGTCCACGGAGTCTGTGGACAGACGCGTTCTATGATCAGTAACAAAACCTCCTGCAGCACTGAATGCCCGTTCTGAAAGCACGCTGGATGCAGGGCAGCCCAACAACTCAATAGCATACTGGGCAAGTTCTGGCCAGTGGTCTATTCTTATGATCTAGTAATTCAGTGGATCATCAGCTGGAAAGCTCTCCATCTCTGTTTTGGCCCCGAGGTAATCGTCCACCATGTGATGCAGACGCTGCCAATGGGATGTGGAAGCTGACAGCCCCGGGCGGTGAGGACTAAAAAAATTCCGAAATGCCTCACTTCTTTACTCCAACGCTCCTCTCTTGACCAACAGAAGACTCAAAACTATGTTTTCCACAACACTGTAACCTACTGGAGTCAGGAAAACGTTCAATAAAATCCTCTTTAACATGTCCTCAAGAGATTTTATCTTCTGCACTCTCTGTGGGAACGAGATGAGTTCTGAGACCTTCCCCTTATAACAGTGGTCAAGGAGGGTTGCCAACCAGTAATCATCCTTCTCCTTTATGCCACGTATTCTTCTGACTTTTCACAGACTTTGAAGCTTGAGGTTGCCCATGCGCCTCAAATTTGCAGAGGCTTGAGAAGCAGACTCCTCTGGGTCACTCAGGATGATAGCATTTGGAACTTCCTCCTCCCAGCCAAGTACTACTCCCAAGGGTCCTGGGGTTGGAAAGCCATGACTTACAGATTGACGCATGTCTTCTTCCTCTTCGAAGCCTATGAAAGTGTCAGAATCCTCCTCCTCATCCTCCTCCTCTCTCTCCTCCTGTGTGTTCTGTAACATAGGAATGATGGTGTCTGGATAAAGTGGGCTTTGAGAGGAAAGGAAGTCCTCCTCTTCCTCCTGCTGCTCTGCCTAGGACAATTCTGCAGAGAGGGGCATGGAGGTGGCGGAGGTGGAGGTGGAGGAGGAGGGGGTAGAGCTCACAGGTCTGGCATCATCACCACCAGCTATATGGAGACATGGGGGCACAACAAGCTGCAGCACCAAGCCCTGCCCTGCATCCTTTTGAGTTGCAAGCAGTGTTACCCAGTGTGCTGTGAACTAAATATATCATCCCTGCCCATGCTTGCTGGACCATGTGTCAGCAGTAAGGTGGATTTTCATGACTGACTGCCTTGCCCAACGATGCCAGAACATTCCCTTCCACGTGATGGTAGAGAGATGGAATGGCCTTACGTGAAAAGTAGTAGCATTGGGAACCTGCCATTGTGGTACAGCACATTGTGCAAATTCACGGAAGGGGGCAGAATCCACTAGGCTGAAAGGTAGAAGTTGGAGAGCGAACAGTTTTGACAAGATTGCATTCAGACGCTGGGCATCTGGGTGGCAGGGACTGTATTTTTTTTCCGCTGCAGCAGATGGGCCAGAGAAATTTGCCGGCTACAGTCTACAGCTGGTGGTGTGCTGCTGGCAGATGTGCTGCTAGGACCTGGGACATCCTGTGCTATACCATCATCTCTGTCAGTGGAGGCTGCTGAGAGGTAATGACTCTGTATCGCAGGAGCAGCCTGAAGTGGGTAAGGAGGAGGAGGAGGGACAGATTTGTGCCCCTTTTGTGTGGCTTTTAGGTGCTCTTGCCAACAGGCTGAGTGGTTGGACGTTAACTGCCTTGTTAAGCATGTGGTGTGGTGTTTTTGCCACGTTTGACGTTCCTGAGACACAGTTTGCAGATATCAACAGTGCGATCTGCTGCAGATGTGCTGAAATAGGCCCAGACAGGTGAGCTTTGGGTAGTGGGCTGGGAGATAACAGCTGCAGAATTGATGGAATAGGGTGGCTGCTCTCTACTCTTTCTTGATGTCGGCCTCCTTGGTGTTGTGCCGCCTCACCTTCAGTTTCCTCCTCTGTTCTATCTGGCACCCAAGTCGCATCAGTGACCTCATCATCATCATCTCCATCTCCTCTATCTTCATCATTACCACTGGAGACAAATTGGCAATATGCTGCGGCTTGGGAAACATAAATGCCAATTTGTCTACCAGTGTTCCTCCCTCTTTCTAGGCTCATGTTTCTGTCATCCTCAACCTCAGAACCAACATCTGAATCCAGGAGCAAGTGGCTGATGCTGTGGTCAAATAACTCAGCTGACTCCTCAATGGCTGATGTTGGATGCATCAATAGATGTGGACAAGGAGGCAGGTTTATCCACTCTGGCAAATACAGGGGACTGCACACTTGTTTCTGCTTGTGTTACAGAGGATGAGGATGATGAGGAAGATTTAGTAAGCCAGTCCACCACATCCTCTGCATGCTGTGGCTGGATAGCACAGGCAGACTCAATAAACAGAGGAAATGACGCCCTGCCTGAGGACTGGCCACCACGTTCACCTTTACCTGTGGACACATTTGTTGCTGGCCCACTCACAGTGCTGAGGGAACGTCTGCCTCTTCTTGTTGTCCTTCCAGACTTTATTGGGAGGGAGGGGACGGTGCTCGAAAGTAAATGTAAAGAAGAAGTTGAAATCTGTACATAGATGCACTTTAATGAATGTAAAGAGGTGTTTGGTGCACTTTAATTTGAGTACTCACACTACACAGACACAATCCATGGATACACTATAAAATACTGCAATATAATGCGCCAAGCGTACAGTGACACGCAGAACTTTATGATGTTAAACTGGCAGTAAGGCACACAAAACTATGGTGTTAAGCTGGCAGTAACGCACACAGAACTTTATGGCATTAAACTGGCAGTAAAAGAACACAGAACTATATGGCATTAAATTGGCAGTAATGTACGCAAAACTATATGTCGTTAAACTGTCAGTAACGCGCACAAAACGATATGGCGT
This sequence comes from Lithobates clamitans, assembly GCA_037952925.1. NCBI lineage: Eukaryota > Metazoa > Chordata > Amphibia > Anura > Ranidae > Lithobates > Lithobates clamitans. The sequence goes on from JBBGZY010000316.1 coordinate 4,472,943, forward strand.
TAAACTAGCAGTGGGTGGGACGAGAGAATGCCCCCTCTCCTGAACCGTACCAGGCCACATGCCCTCAACATGAGGAGGATGTTTTTTGGTCCCCCCAAAATATCTTGTCCCCATGTTGATGTCATGTGGCGTCAGAGGGGGCAGGGTCACCCATGTCACGTGGCGTCAGAGGGGGCAGGGTCACCCATTTATGTCACCGGGTGGCCCTGCCCCCAACTATATAACAGCTGTCATCACAAAGAAGCGTCAGTCGGTGGAAGCCTCCCATGGAGGCGGAGTTGTTATGGGTTTTTCTTTTTTTGGTCCATCGGGCGCTGTCATCGAAGATGGATTTACATCGCGGGACATTTTTATTTATTTTTTTTGAATAAAGGACTTGTCCCAAAGTGTCTCCTGTAATTTTTAATATTTTTTACACTTTTTTGGTGAATTAGTAGGGGTACAATGTACCCCATACCCATTCACATAGGGGGGCAGGGATCTGGGGCTCCCCTTGTTAAAGGGGGCTTCCAGATTCCGATAAGCCCCCACCCGCAGACCCCCACAACCACCGGGCAAGGGTTGTGGGGACAAGATGTTTTGGGGCACCCCAAAACATCCTCCACATGTTGAGGGCGTGTGGCCTGGTACAGTTTAGGAGGGGGGTGCTCTCTCATCCCCCCTCTTTTACTGCGTCCTGCCAGGTTGCGTGATTGGATAAGGGTCTGGTATGGATTTTGGTGGGACCCCTACGCCATTTTTTTGTGCAGGGTTCCCCTTAAAAATCATACCAGAACCTTCAGGTCTGGTATGGATTTTGGGGGGACCCCTATGCCATTTTTTTAAAAAGATTTGGCACAGGGTTCTCCTTAATATTCATACCAGACCTGAAGGGCCTGGTATGGATTTTTGGGGGGGCAAGCATTTTTTCAATTTTGGTGTGGGGCTCCCCTTATTTTTCATACCAGACCCAAAGGGCCTGGTAATGGATTGGTGGGGGGACCTATGCCATTTTTTTTAATGAATTTTTTCGATATTGCCAGAATCCGACACTACATTGCATCCGTAATCAGTTTTTAATGACTTTTTTTCCTTTAGAAATGTCATTTTGCTGTGGTATCGTGATAAACACGGGAAAAATGCACTACTTTACAGGCATACTAAGGACACCCCCCAGGCATGATATTTAAAGGAATATTTCATTTTTATTGTTTCACTTTAAGCATTATTAAAATCACTGCTCCGGAAAAAACTGCAATTTTTAAACCTTTTTAATCAGATACTGCATGGATATTGATTGTTGCTGACACATATGCAAGTGTGTGAAAGCTATTATTTCATCAGTGGATATTTATTTAAGTTCCAAGATTGTATGTCTTTAGGGACTTATGGATATTTTACTCTTATTTCCCCTCTTAAGATATAATTCTGGCATACATTTATAAACATAAGAGGTGTGACGCGTATGTGGATAATGTTATGGTGTGTTTGACACTGATAAATATAACAGCATTGAAAGTGATTGATGCTGATATTAATGACGATTATATTGCAATAGGGTGGGTCTAACATATCATCAAAACTCCTTTTATGAATCAATATTTATAATGAGTATTGAGCAAATGTTCCCAGAGGGATACTTTGAATACTTGTACACTTGGATTACCATCACATGAACGTTGATATATGATATTTATATAGAAATACTGAGCACTCTACTCTGAGGTGGTGTTCTAAGAAAATCTCGTAATGCACTATCGCTTTGTATAAATTGTACAAACAGAATTGTGGTGGAAAATCACATTGCGGAAATCTTTGTTGTTTTTTGTGAAGATTTCAATTTTTTTTTATAAACTGATATTTGGCATTTAATTGACATTTATTATTGATATATGAAAGTAGGCAATGCATATAACCTTGGAGATTGTGGGTAGCATATAATGTGCAGCTGTGCTTTCCAGAAGTTTATAACTCTTTAATATGTGGCCAAATGTTTAAATATAATGGTGCTGGTGTACTCCTTGGGGAGCTATACCATCTGTAATTGTACGAATGAACATTGTTACCTGAAAACAAAGTGAGGGAAATCAAACATTTTTGTATTTTAGTATTTACACAGCTCTGCCCATAGCATAGACCATTTAAGAGATGAGACCTGATCTTTCTCCACAGCAGTTTTCCTTTCACAAACAGGTACACACCATGTCCCTATCCTGCAACTAGAGGGTGAAAGCTGAAGCAGCACACTGATGAGCTCATCTCTCTGTCAATCTGCTTTCTTCTCCTATCAGCATGGCTCTTTATACTGCAGCACATGTGACTGGCTTTGCATGCTGCTTTTCTGAGCTTTGCCTTTGCAGATTGTAGAGTGAACTGCAAGAGGCTGATATCAAGGCAATTCAAGTATATGCACAGTTTGTATTTAAGAAAATACATTTAATGATGTATTAAAGTGGTTGTAAACCCTCACATATACCCAGTGAAGCGAACAGCCTCAGATGATACAGAGATGAAACAAATCGTCCTACATTGGTTTTACTTGTTTATCTGTAGCGCTCTCTTCCCTACACCCCTTCAAAATGGCAGAATCATGTTAACCTCTTAGCGCCAACTGTAGGCACATATGCGGCCTTGGCTTTAAGGGGTTAAACCAGGATAATGCCTGCAGCTTTTTAGAGTGGGCAGTCGGCTCTTTAGATTCATCCACTCGATTGTTATCCTAAAGGAGTGGAAGGGGACGCCCTCCCCTCCTGCCGCCTTCCATCGCTCTTCCCAGGCCTCCTGTTCCACCCGTAGACCCGATCCTTGATCTGGCACTTCCGCCGGCTACAGTGAGACTGAAACAAAGCTGGAAGTGGCTTCCTTCCAGTCTCCTATGTAAACACATGGAAGTCACTTCCAGTTTACTCGTCTGCCAATGGCGCCAATTTAAAAAAAATTACAGTATTCATAATCGCTGTTTTTGACGATCTGAATACTTTGAAGTGCAAAGGAGGGATTTGGGGTCTTTTAGACTCTTGATCCCTCCATAAAGAGTACCTGTCACCACCTATTACTGTCACAAGGAATGTTTACATTCCTTGTGACAGCAACAAAAGTGACAATGTAAAAAAAAATATATAATTTAAAGTGCCCCCCGTTCCTGAGAGCTCGCACAGCAAAGAAAACACATGCGTAAGTCGTGCCCTCATATGTAAACGGTGTTCAAATCACACATGTGAGGTATCACTGCGATCGTTAGAGCGAGAGCAATAATTATAGCAGAATACCTCCTCTTCAACTCTAACCTGGTAACCGTTACATTTTTTAAAGCATTGCCTATGGAGATTTTTAGGTACTGTAGTTTGTCGCCATTCCACGAGTGTTCGTAATTTCAAAGCATGACATGTCAGGTATCTACATACTCGGCTTAACATCATCTTTTTATATCATACAAAAAAAATGGGCTAACTTTACTGTTTAGATTTTTTTTTTTTTATTCATGAAAGTGTCTTTTTTTCCCAAAAAAGTGCATTTGAAAGACGCAAATATCATGTGACATAAAATATTACAATGAACATCATCTTATTCTCTAGGGTCTCTGCTAAATATATATATATATATATATATATATATATATATATATATATATATATATATATATATATATATATATAGCAAAAAATACAGATTTTAACGTGTAAGCTACACAGGTCAGAAATAGGCTCAGGCATGAAAGGGTTAAAATCCTTTTTTATCTGTCAGGAGCACAGAGGGGACAGAGATGGTGCAGTCACAGTGTGTGAGAGCTGGTTGGAGGAAAGGAACACACCCCTCTTCACACAGCAAAAGAACTGTGTTGTGAATAGACAATCTGCATGCTAAGCTCCCTCCCCAACACAAATTTTATCTCACTTGACAGGAAAACTTCTCAGAAGTGACACATGCTGATGACGTAGCATGAGAGAGCAACCACACTTAGCGTTTTGGAGAGAGATAAGTAAACACTACAGAAATATGTGATTTGCTCAGATTTCATGACTGAGGTTTACAACCACTTTAATGATTACAGATTTGCATTAATGTGTGCCTTTTATATGTGTCTGGAGTTTAGCTCTAAATGTCCATGTGTTTAATAGTGTTGGTTGAATGGTTCGGACCGAGCATGAGTTAGGGCTGAACATTGGCTATTCGTCTCGTTTGTTCAACACCCGAATTTGCAGGGTGTACGGCGGGTGTTCACCCCGCCAAACACCCTGCAATGCACTGCGCATTTTGCACCCTGATTGGTCAAAGCTTTGCCCAATTAGGGCGCAGTATAAGCTGGTTGCTAAGGAGAGGGCTGGAAAGTCAGCCGCGGCATCTTTAACAACCAATGAGTCATTACCTGTCAATGGGTTTCCCCGTTACCAGCTGAATAAAAAATTGCCGGTTAACAAAATAAAGAAAAAATGTATGTGGGGTCCCCCCTTCAGTCCATACCAGGCCTTTTAGGTCTGGTACTCACACCAAAATGTAAAAAACAGAGTGGTCCCCTCACAAAACTCATGCCAGACCCTTACAAGGCAACATGCCCTCAACATGCCCCAGTCCATGACATCAGAAGGGGGTGGTGCCACCAGGTAATGTAGCAAAGTAGCCGTGCCCCTTACCTATATAAGAACTGTCAAATGGTAAAGCCAAGAGTAGGCAGCCTGCCTTCATGTCAGCGGGAGCGTTTTTTTGTTTTGGTTTTTTTTTTGCGGGAGCGGCGTGCGGCGTGATTGACGATGGATGTACATCGGGGACCACTATTTTTTCATAAAAAAATTGTCAAAACCTGTGGGGTTTTTTTATTACTTTTTGACACTTTTTTGGTGAATGGGTAGGGGTACTATGTACCCAATACTCATTCACATGGGGGGGCGGGATCTGGGGGCCCCCTTGTTAAAGGGGGCTTCCAGATTCTGATAAGCCCAAGCCTGCAGACCCCCACAACCATGGCCACGGTTGTGGGGATGAGGCCCTTGTCCCCATTAATATGGGGACAAGGTGCTTTGAGCACAAAAGCACACACCCCCTCATGTTGAGGGCATGTGGCCTGATATGGTTCAGGAGGGAGAGGCCGCTCACTTGCTTCCCCCTTTTCCTGACCTGCCAAGCTGCATGCCCAGAGTCTGGTATGGATTTTAGGGGGGACCCCACCAGGGCCTTCTTTAATATTGACTGGACCCTGGGCAAACATTTTCTTGGACCCACTCTTACATGCAATTTTGCTCTCCACATGCTTTGAGACATACAATAAATAGCAACTAGACTCAAAATAAGTTTACTGAATCAGATCAGGCAACGATCGCGATTGGTTGCAAGAGGTTACAGTGTGTCATTACCGCTCACTGGCTGGATGCTAGAGGTTACAACACACATTATGACTCACTGTATATTTTCTAGAGGTTACAGCACATGACTTCTGCTTATTGATTGGTTGCTAGAGATTACTGTACATCAACACTGCTCACTGATTAATTGCTAGAGGTTACTGGACATCTATACCACTCGCTAATTGGTTGTTAGAGGTTACTGCACATTATTACAGCTCACTGATTGGTTCCTAGAGGTTAATGCATATCCTTACCACTCAATGATTGGTTGCAAGAGGTTAGTGCACAGTGGCAATACTGGGGGGTTGATGGGATCAGTAGCAGTGGTGGGGGGCTTGGATTAGTTAGGAGGCAGTGCACTGTGGCAAATTCTGAATCATGTAGTATAGCATGTATATAGTGGGGAATTCTATCAATGTAACTGGTAATTTACAATGACCACCAATGTGAGGGGGGATTTGCACTGACCACCAATGTGAGGGAGGATTTGCACTGGCCACCATGTAACGGGGGGATTTTACACCACCCACCAATAGAGAAGAGGGATTTCTACACTGACACCAATGTAATAAGAGCAATTACACCAACCACCAGTGTAAGGGGGAATATACAATGACCTCCATGTAAGGGGGAATTTACACTGACAACTATAGTTGAGGAGATTTGTACTGACCACTAATTTAAGGTGACACTTTTACACTGACCACCAATGTTTGGGGGGATTTACACTGACCACCAATGTAAAGGGGGATATACACTGACCACCAGTGTAAGGGCAATTCTGCCCTTACCACCAATATAAAGGGAAATGTACACTGATCATGAAAGGATTGTACACCAAGCCCCAATGTAATGAGAAGATTTACACTGACCACCAATGTAACTGAGACATTTAGCCTGTGTTCACATTTGTGTGTGTCGGGAATACTTGCAAATTTGCTTTCCTGACACCACAGAAACATGCTGCCCTTTAGTAGCAGTGCCATTAATTGTTATTGACACCCTCACGCATCAGCTGAGATGTGCGTATTCACATGCACCAAAATTCGGGGTGCTTTGGCACCATATTATTTTGAAGAAGGGTTCCACCTCCAATTTGCTTACCTTTGCAGAACAGGCTGATGTTAGGTTTAACCACTTCCCGACCAGCCGCCGCAGAATGGCACAGGCAGGCGAATTGCCATTATGTTACGTTGCGCGTGTGCCTTCCTTTAGCGGCCGTGATGATCGGATTCGATCCAGAACCATCAATCCCCAGGCACAGGCCAATGAAATCTGGCCTGGACCTGGTGATCGCTCCTGGCAAATGAGATCCTTCCCCTACATGTGTAACTGTAAACACTGACAAATACCGAGGAGAGATAACATCTAATAGTAAGTGCACAACACTACACTAACACCAGGTCACGTAGGCACACAATTCAACCCCCGATCACCTCCCTATCACCCCCCCAGTTAACCCCTTCACCACCTGTCACTCTGTCACCCAATGCATGATTCAGATTTTTTTTGATTGCTGTACTGGTGTCATTAGTGACACTAATCAGTGTTAGGGTAATTAGTCTTAGGCTCAGATAGGTGTAGGGACCCCCCTAACCCCCCAATAAAGGATTAACCCCTTAATCACCCCCTGTCACCAGTGATCACTGTATAAGTGTCAAGGGTGAGGCATGTTAGCTAGATATTTTTTTATAGTGTCAGGGCACCCGCCGTATTTTACCCAATAAAGGTTTAACCCCCTGATCACCCGGCAGGTGATCAAAGTTAGGTTGTAGCATCAGATAGGGTGTACGTCGCCCCAGGCAGCGTCAGATACGTGCCAGTAGCTCTAACACCCATGCACGCACCATATGCCTCCCTTAGTAGTATAGTGTCTGAACAGATCAATAGCTGATCTGATCAGAACTATATTAGCGTCCGCAGCAGTTTAGGGTTCCCAAAAATGCAGTGTTAGTGGGATCCACCCAGATACCTGCTAGCACCTGCATTTAGCCCCGCCGCCCAGCCCAGCCCACCCAAGTGCAGTATCAATCAATCACTGTCACTTACAAAAACACAAAACACATAACTGCAGCGTTCGCATAGTCAGGCCTGATCCCTGCGAATGCTAACAGTTTTTTTGGTAGCGTTTGACTCGGTCGCTGACAGTCAGGTGCTTTCTTTCTTGTGAGTCACTACTGTACCAGTAAATTTAGAGATCAAAATGTCAAATCGGCAGTACAGTAGTGAAGAGACCTACACATTTCTGAGCATGACAGATAGTGAAGAGGAAGTCACTCATCTGTTAGAATTAGGCTCAGAATACAAACCTGTAAGCAGCAGCGGCACCCTGACGGATAACTCTGACGATGGAGTTGTGTTCCCTGCCAAAGTCAGGCGTACCAGACCCCGTTCTTCTGTTGTCGCTGAGGTGCAAGAACCGCAGGTCCCTCGTATGGAGCAGAGAGCCAGTACTAGCATCCTTCTGGTGAACTGGCAAGCACCAGTGGCCTAGTACATCCAGGTCGTACATTCAGCACTGCAGTAACACTTGGTGACGTGGCGAGTCCCATAAGTGCAGTTCAAGCTGGCAAGGTGGCAAGCACGAGTTGTGTCCAGCTGCCACCAAGAAGAAGACAAAGACAGGCCCATCAAGCTCATAGTGCCCTTCCTGCTGCATTTGCCAATCCTAATTGGGAACCCACCACTTCTGCAGCATCCATACTTCCCCCATTCACTGGCCAACCTGGAATTCAGGTGGAAACAGTTTATTTTACGTCACTTCAATTTTATTTGCTGTTTATTATCTCGTAAACCACTTCAACCAATGTTTTGCAGCCTTGTTTACTCCCCATTAAGTTGTCTGTGTTGATGAGTCCCTGATTACGTTTTCTGGCCGCTTGTCATTCAAACAGTATCTTCCCAGCAAGCGTGCCAGATATGGGGTCAAGATGTACAATCTCTGTGACAGGGCCACAGGCTATACATAAAGTTTTATGGTTTACGAGGGAAGAGATAGTTACGTAGACCTGGAGAACTGCCCAGACTACATAGGGAGCACTGGTAAGATTGTGTGGGACTTGGTGTCACCCTTATTCGGACCACTTGTATGTGGACAATTATTACATGAGCGTGCCACTTTTTAGTAACTTGTTTGATCACAGAATTGGCGCATGTGACACCGTGCGATCTAATCGCCGGGGCTTACCCCAGCGACTTGTAGCGTCCCTTCTTAAGCTGGGGGAAAGAGCCTGCTTGAGATGTAATAATTTGCTTGCTGTGAAGTGGAGGGATAGTAAGAACGTTTTCGTTCTGTCCTTCCTTCATGCAGATACGACGGTCCAAATTTCTACGACTGGTGTTGTGGAGAAACCCCTCTGTGTCCACGAATATAACCTTAACATGGGAGGGGTGGACCTCAACGATCAGTTGTTGGCGCCGTACCTAATTGCCCGTAAGGCCAGACGCTGGTACAAAAAAGTGTCTGTATATTTATTCCAGTTGGCTCTGCTGAATGCTTTTGTGCTATATAAAGCTTCAGGACGAACTGGATCCTTCCTTAAATTCCAGCAAGAGATCATCACAGCCCTTCTGTTTCCAGACGGTGCTGTGGCCCAATTTCCCAATCCAAATGCAGTAAGCCAGTTGCATGAGAGGCATTTTCCCCATGTCCTCTCTGGTACCCCTACCCAAGAAACCCCCAAAGAAGATGTTGTGTCTGTAGAAAGCGCGGATATAGGTGTGACACACTCTTTTATTGTCCCTCCTGTCCTGACCAACCTGGTCTTTCCATTGGTGAAGGTTTTGAACACTACCACACACTAGTTGAGCATTAGCGTAGGGTACAGCACCACACAGTCCTAGGCACACGTACATAGGGTCTCGAAAGATGTGATGGCCCTTACATTTTGAGAGACCCTGATCTGCAATGTTCAGTTTACAGTTTTTTTACAGTTTTTATGACAATGAAAAAGTGAAAAAAACACACAAAAACACCAAAAAATAAAATAAAAAATCCAAAAATAGCTGTGGTTGTATTTTTCTTCTCTCTCTCTTGCTCTCTCTCTTATGTTCGCTCTTTACTGTCCGCTCTACTGTTCGCTCACTATTGTTCTATATCTATCGTTCTCTCTCTGTTTTATTTTTACTATGTTTAATTACATTTGCTTTGCAGGCATGGTATGTTATACTGTAATGTTTATTTTATTGTTAACCATCATTTGCTTAGCAGGTACGCCATTCAGCTGCAGCACGGGTTTATTTATCTTGACAGCAACAGCATTTGCTCCCACGATACATAAAGCTGTGACTCCAGCACTGTCGGAAGTGATTTCACCACCACAGTTAAAAAAAAAGAGCATATATGCTGAAGCATGGGGGCAGGGGTGGAGGAGCGATTTGCTCCTAACATTAGGGGCGGATTTCCCCCATGCTTCAGCATATATTTTTTTTAGGCACAGACTGCAATGTTTTATTTTTACTATGTTTTATTGTATTTGCTTTGCAGGTATGGTAAGTCTTACTGTTATACTGTAATATTACTTTGTTTTATTGTTAACCATCATTTGCTTAGCAGGTACACCATTCAGCTGCAACATGGGTTTATTTATCTTGACAGCAACAGTGTTTGCTCCCACGATACATAAAGCGATACATATAGCCGTTACTCCAGCGCTGTCGGAGGTTATTTCACCACAACAGTTAAAAAAAGAGCATATATGCCGAAGCATGGGGGTAGGGGTGGAGGAGCGATTTGCTCCTAACGTTAGGGGCGGATTGCCCCCATGCTTTTTTTTTTTTAGGCACAGATTATAATGTTTTATTTTTACTATGTTTTATTGTATTTGCTTTGAAGGTATGGTAAGTCTTATGCGGTGTACACACGAGCAGACTTTTCCACCGAACTGGTCCGACGGACCGAATCCGTCGGACAATCTGACCACGTGTGGGCTTCATCGGACTTCCGAGGGACCTTTTCGGTCGAAAATCTGCCGGACTTTAGATTTGAAACATGCTTCAAATCTTTCCGCCGGAACTCTGCTGGACCCAGTTCTTATCGGGAAGCCCATTCGTCTGTATGCTGGTCCGACGGACCAAATACGACGCTAGGGCAGCTACAGCACCTGCCTGCGAGAATGTTTCCAGCGCGATCCTATCACGCTGGTTCTCGGCGACAGGGTATAATCCTGCGCTTGCTGTAATAGGAAAAACACATTTTCCTATTGCAGTGAGCGCGAGAAAGAGGCAACAATGTTATCTGGTATGGATTTTAGGGGGAACCGAAAAAACAGCATAGGAATCCCCCCAAAATCCATACCAGACCCTTATCCGAGCACGCAGCCCGGCCGGTCAGGAAAGGGGGTGGGGACGAGCAAGCACCCCCCTGAACCGTACCAGGCCGCATGCCCTCAACATGGGGGGTGGGTGCTTTGGGGCACGCCCACCCCAAAGCACCTTGTCCCCATGTTGATGAGAACAAAGGCCTCTTCCCGACAACCCTGACTGTTGATTGTCGGGGTCTTCTGGCAGGGGGGCTTATCGGAATCCGGGAGCCCCATTTAATAAGGGGACCCCCAGATCCCGGCCCCCCACCTGTGTTAAAAACCTGTGTAGTGTGTTTTTTATTGACACTTTTTTCCCCCGGTGAATGGATAGGGGTTCGATGTACCCCATACTCATTCACATAGGGTGGGGGGCCGGGATCTGGGGGCCCCCTTATTAAAGGGGGCTCCCAGATTCCGATATGCCCTCTGCCCGCAGACCCCGACAAGCAATGGCCAGGGTTGTCGGGAAGAGGCCCTTGTCCTCATCAACATGGGGACAAGGTGCTTTGGGGTTGGGGGGGCCACAGGGTGGCCCCCTTCCCCAAAGCACCCACCCCCCATTTTGAGGGCATGCAGCCTGGTACGGTTCAAGAGTGCTCACTCGTCCCCACCCCCTTTCCTGACTGGCCAGGCTGCGTGCTCGGATAAGGGTCTGATATGGATTTTGGGGGGACTCCATGCCGTTTTTTTCTGCGTAGGGGGTTCCCCTTAAAATCCATACCAGACCTGAGGGCCTGGTATGCTCTGCAACGGGGCTCACAAGGTGTCAATCTTGCCAATAAAAGCAGCGAGATTGACTTCCTTTTCTATTTCCGTCGTACCCCATCACGTTCAAAATGAACGGACTTTAGTCCGTGTGTGGGCAAGTCCGTTCATTCAGAAGTCTGCTGTAACTCAGTCGAAAGTCCATCGGGAAGACCGGCGGACCTAGTCTACCGGAAAGTCCGGTCGGTTGTAGGCAAGTCTATTCATTCAGAAAGTCCATCAGAAGTCCGCTGGAAGTCCGTCGGGAAGATCATCGGACCTAGTCTGCCAGAAAGTCCGGTCGTGTGTACGCGGCATCACTGTTATACTGTAATGTTACTTTGTTTTATTGTTAACCATCACTTGCTTAGCAGGTATGCCATTAAGCTGCAGCACGGGTTTATTTATCTTGACAGCATTAGCGTTTGCTCCCACGATACGTAAAGCCGTGACTCCAGCGCTGTTGGAGGTGATTTCACCACCACAGTTAAAAACAAAATGGTGCATGTATGCCCATCATTAGAAGTGGGTGGATGAAGGGCGGTATTATAATGATGGGCATACCCATGATCAATATCCTTTTTTCGTTCAGCCCACAGGCTGCATGAAAAAAAGAACATTACAATGTATGCCCACCAAGGACCAGCAACGTACTGGTATGTTGCTGGAATTTGAGTGGTTATACCAAAATGATGCCTGCAGGTTTAGGTATCATCTTGGTATCATTCTTTTCAGTCAGCAGTTGGCTTTCATGTAAAAGCAAACCTAGTGGCTAATTAGCCTCTAGACTGCTTTTATAAGCAGTGGGAGGAAACATCACCCCCTCCCACCGTTTTCCATGGTTTTCTCGGGCTCTCCTGTCCCAACATTGAACCCGAGAATTCAGCCGGAGGTTCCGCCAGCTGACCATAGAGCTGATCAGAGACCAGAACAGCTCCAATCATCTCTATGGCCTAAGAAACCGGAAGCTATGAGCATTTCATGAGGTTTCGCCGGATATAAACAGCGCCATTGGGAAATTGGCAAAGCATTTTATCTCACCGATCTTGGTGTGGTCAGATGCTTTGAGGGCAGAGAAGAGATCTAGGGTCTAATAGACCACAATTTTTTCAAAAAATAGTTCCTGTCACTACCTATTGCTATCATAGGGGATATTTACATTCCCTGAGATAACAAAAAAATGATAAAAAAAAAAATGAAAGTAACAGTTTAAAAATATAATAAAAAAGCAAAGTAAATAATTAAAAAAAAAGCACCCCTGTCATCCCTGTGCTCATGCGCAAAAGCGAATGCAAGCGTCGGTCTGGTGTCATATGTAAACAGCAATTGCACCATGCATGTGAGGTATCACCGTGAAGTTTAGATTGAGGGCAGTAATTTTAGCAGTAGACCTCCTCTGTAAATCTAAAATGGTAACCTGTAAAGCAGTGGTCATCAACCCTGTCCTTAGGGCCCTCTAATAGGCCAGGTTTGCAAGATAACTAAAATACATCACAGGTGATATTATTTGCTGCTCAGTGATTGCAGTATTCTAGTCTTCATCTCCCCAAGGTAATACATAAAACCTGGCCTGTTAGTGGACCCTGAGGACAGGGGCTTTTAAAGGCTTTTAAAAATGTGTGTAGTTTGTCGCCGGTGCACGTTTGTGCGAAATTTTAAAGAATGTCATGTTTGGTATCCATGTAATCGGCATAAGATCATCTTTTTTATGCCATCAAACATTTGGGCAATATAGTGTGTTTTAGTGCATTAAAATTTAAAAAAGTGTGTTTTTTCCAAAAAAATTGCATTTGAAAAATCGCTGCGCAAATATTGTGTGAAAAAAATTGCAACACCCATCATTTTAATCTGTAGGGCCTTTGCTTTAAAAAAATATATAATGTTTGAGGGTTCAAAGTAATTTAAAGTGTCAGAAAGGGCTTTGTCTTCAAATGGTTAGAAGAGTGGGTGATGTGTGACATAAATGTTGTCCATAAAAGGCCAGGACAGTTCAACCCCCCCCCCAAATGGCCCCTTTTTGGAAAGTAGACACCCCAAGCTATTTGCTGATATGCATGTTGAGTCCATGGAATATTTAATATTTTGTCACAAGTTTCGGGAAAATTATACTTTTTTTTTTTTGCACAAAGTTGTCACTAAATGATATATGGTTCAAACATGGCATGGTTATACGTGGAATTACACCCCAAAATGCATTCTGCTGCTTCTCCTGAGTACGGAGATACCTCATGTGTAAGACTTTTTGGGGGCCTAGCTGCGTACAGGACCCCGAAAACCAATCACCGCCTTCGGGGTTTCTAAGGGTGTACATTTTTTATTTCACTCCTCACTACCTATCACAGCTTTGAAGGCCATAAAATGCCAAGATAGCACAACCCCCCCCCCCCAAATGACCACATTTTGGAAATTAGACAACCCAAGCTTTTTGATGAGAGGCATGTTGAGTCCATGGAATATTTTATATCTTGTCACAAGTGTGAAAATTACAATTTTTTTAAATTTTTTTACACAAAGTTGTCACTAAATGATATATTGTTCAAACATGGCATGGTTATATGTTTAATTACACCCCAAAATACATTCTAATGCTTCTCCTGTGTACGGGGACACCACATGTGTGGGACTTTTTGGGAGCCTAGCCGCGTACAGCACCCCAAAAACCAAGCACCACCTTCAGGCTTTCTAAAGGCGAAAAAAGGGGTTTTTCATCCTCACTATCAATCACAGTTACGGAGGCCCTGAAATGTTCAGGTAGCACAACCCCCCCCCAAATGACCCCATTTTGGAATGTAGACACCCCAAAGTATTTGCTAAGAGGCGTGGTGAGTATTTTTCAGATCTCATTTATTTTTGAAAATGAAGAAAGAAAAGAAAACATTTTTTTCTTTTTTCAATTTTCAAAACTTTGTGACAAAAAGCGAGATCTGCAAAATACTCAACATGCCTCTCAGCAGATAGCTTGGGGTGTCTACTTTCCAAAATGGGCTCATTTGGGGGGGGATTGTGCTATCTGGGCATTTCATGGCCTCTGACACTGTGATAGGAAGTGAGGAGTGAAATCAAAAATGTACGCCCTTAGAAAGCCTGAAGGCGGTGATTGGTTTTCGGGGTCCTGTACGCGGTTAGACTGCCAAAAAGTTCCACACATGTGGTATCCCTGTACTCAGGAGAAGCAGCAGAATGTGTTTTGGGGTGTAATTCCACATATAACCATGCCATATTTGAACGATATATCATTTAGTGACAATGTTGTGTAAAAAAATATATATAATTTTCCTGAAACTTGTGGCAAAATATAAAATATTCAATGGACTCAACATGTCTATCAGCAAATAGCTTGGGGTGTCTACTTTCCAAAATGGAATAATTTGGGGGGGGGGGTTGTGCTATCTTGTCATTTCATGGCCTCCGAAACTGTGATAGGTAGTGAGGAAGTGAAATCAACATTTTATGCCCTTAGAAAGCCTGAAGGCGGTGATTGGTTTTCGGGGTCCTGTATGCAGCTAGGCTCCCAAAAAGTCTTACACTTGAGGTATCCCCATACTCAGGAGAAGCAGCAGAATGTATTTTGGTGTGTAATTGCACATACCAGAAAATGTACCCTAGCTTGTAGATGCTATTACTCACACATGTGGTATCCCCATACTCAGGAGAAGCAGCAGAATGTATTTTGGGGTGTCATTCCAAATATGCCCATGGCATGTTTGAGCAATATATCATTTAGTGACAACTGTGTGCAAAAAAAAAAATTTAATTTTCCTGCAACTTGTGGCAAAATATTTCATGTATTCAACATGCCTATCAGCAAATAGCCTGTGATGTCTACTTTCCAAAATGGGGTCATTTGAGGGGGGGGCTTTGTGCTATCTTGGCATTTTATGGCCTTCAAAACGGTTATAGGTAGTGAGGAGTGAAATCAAAAATTTACACCCTTAGAAATCCTGAAGGCGGTGATTGGTTTTCGGGGTCCTGTATGCAGCTAGGCTCCCAAAAAGTCTTACACTTGAGGTATCCCCATACTCAGGAGAAGCAGCAGAATGTATTTTGGTGTGTAATTGCACATATAACCATGGCATGTGTGAGCAATACATCATTTAGTGACAACTTTGTGTAATTTTTTTTTTGTCATTTTTCAATCACTTGTGACAAAAAAATAAAATATTCAATGGGCTCAAGATGCCCCTCAGCAATTTCCTTGGGGTGTCTACTTTCCAAAATGGGGTCATTTGGGGGGGGTTGTACTGCCCTGACATTTTAGAACCTCAAAAAATGAGATAGGTATTCATAAACTAAAAGCTGCGTAAATTCCAGAAAATGTACCCTAGCTTGTAGATGCTATTACTTTTGCGCAAACCAATAAATATACGCTTATTGACATTTTTTTTACCAAAGACATGTGGCTGAATACATTTTGGCTTAAATGTATGACTAAAATTTAATTTATTAATTTTTTTTTATAACAAAAAGTAGAAAATATAATTTTTTTTCTAAATTTTCATGTTTTTTCTGTTTATATCGCAAAAAATAAAAAACACAGAGGCAATCAAATACTATCAGAAGAAATCTCTATTTGTAAGAAAAAAAGGACACAAATTTTGTTTGGGTACAGCATTGCATGACCGCGCAATTACTAGTTAAAGCAGCGCAGTACCAAATTGTAAAAAGTGCTCTGGTCGTTGAGCAGCCAAATCCTCTGGGGCTGAAGTGGTTGAAAGTCCTGCCTACAAATGACCACATTTGTAGGCAGGACTTTCAAGCATGCTCCTCTACCTCCCCAGTGGGCAGTATTCAACAGAAATGATGGTAGATATGACCTCTGGGGGACAAGATATACATATGAATGCCGCCTCTATTTACATATCAATACAGGTTATTTACATGTAAACACAGGGTCTGCAGGTGAGTCATCCGTACATGGCAATAGGGCAGAGCTGGGCAGCAGCAACAGAACTTTACACTGAGATATCAGGACACAGCATAGGACTAAAACTTAAAGGGATATGGGAATTTAAACTGGGATAGTTGGAAAGTATGAGGCAGCTGCTTTGGGCCCCACAACAATGATGCGGCGCAGGGCAGCTGCCCCTTTTGCCCTACCTTAAAAACGGTCCTGGACCCCATGTCATTATTTTTTTTAGCCAGGTGCTGGCAATTGCAACTGTGAGTAATTTTAAATGGGAAGTGAATCGTTTTTTTTTTTTCTTTAGAAATTTCATTTTTGCTGCAGCATGTTCTATATATGCTACAGATGCGCCACTTTACAGGTAGACTAAGAGGACAATCCAGGAACTATATTTAAAGGACTTTTTCTTTTCTTTGTTGCACTTTAAGCATCATTAAAATCACTGCTTCTAATAAAACTATTGTTTTAAAAAAAAAAAAAATTGCATTGATACATGTCCCCCAGGGCACTACCCAGACCCCTATAACCCTTTTTTTGCCAATTACTTGCATATGTAAACCAAAGAAGAGAGCCCCGACTGGACTTTTATGGCAGTTGTCCACAGACTACATCATCAGTCGCTATGGAGAAATTATTATTTCAAACTTGTCTTGATTGCATTTTAGATGATAATTATGATGTCAAAGTTTTGGGGACAGATCGACATCCCGACATTCAAAAAATCTTAAGGAAAGAATATGATACCATTAATCATCAATTTGATCTCTGGCATTACAGTAAATCATTAAAAAAAATTAGTAGAAGCCAGTAGTAAAGCGAATTGCCAAGATCTGCAGTAATGAATATCTCCTGTGATCAACCATTTTTACTGGTGTAGTCGGACATGTAGCGGAGATGTTGATGTGTTCTGGAAAATGTGGACATCTCTCCTTTATCATGTTTGTAATATTCACGCCTGGGAGGAGGACAGTGAACATAGCACTTAACTTCATAAACCTTTAACAGGATTGGAAGCACTAAGTGCGCCTTACAAGGCACTGGAAAACATTGTGAGCTCTAAACAGTTTAAGAACATTGTGCCTATTCTTGTTCTTTACTGCCTTACTGGTGCAATTGAGATATATCATAAATCCTCCAGAAGTGATGATGTTGGCTAACCATGAAGTAGACTTGAACATCCAAGATCTCATAAAAGATGGATTGTTCAAACTATTTATGATCCGGTCACACTAAACCATGTGTTTGACATACTTGATACCATTTTGAGACTAGCTGGAAGACTCTTGTATTCAAATTGGATATCAAAAGAGGAAAACATCCCCAGAAATATTGTTCCAACTGAAAGACCGAACAAAGAAGAAGCTGTGTCAAAGTATCGGTCATGTCTCAATTTAAAATGAGAGGAAAATTCTTTACAAAATGATAATTGATAATGTAATAATTTCATAATTCACCTTAATATTTACACAGCTCACAAAATATTTGCTACTTACATGTGTTATAATTTTAATAATATGTGTTTTTTTTGTGCTTGATACAGGTTTTGGTATCTAATTGTTTTTTGGTTTCTGAAAATAGTTGGGTGTGTTGATTGCTAGTTAAGGTTAGTAAACTTTATTTTATAACGAGCGTACATTTAAATTATTGTTGTTAGATCCCTTTTTTTTAAGAGTTATGTATATTTACACAGTTTCATATGTTTATATAGAGAATTTAAAAATGATTACGTATTGTAATCTCTTTGATTGAACAGAATTTTTTTTTTATTTATATTAATATTAATAATTATAATATAAATTATAATTATAATTATAATTTATTGACTATTACAAAATAATAATTATAAATATTTAGTGCCTTCAGTAATCTTAAGAGAACAAAGTAAACAGAATTTATTTTTAATTTGCAAAGAATGTTATGTTAATATAAAATTGAATACATTTTTTTTTTTTCCAAATAAAGCTTTATTAAGTTAAATCCATACAGAAAAGTAGTACATAAAAGCAAGGTTTGAGATAAAATGACAATAGTGTTATACAGAGGGAACAGTCCAGAGAGTACAACGTTGTATTTTAACAAGTATTCAAATCTACGACTGTGGATTTGTTGAAAAACACATTACATCTGGTGTGTGGATAAATGGGATTACAGAGTAGTGTGGGCAGAAAATATAAAGAACATATAGTAAAGCAGGTAAAACATTTTTTAAACATGTTGATTTTTGAGGGCGAAAAACATTAAAAAGGGAGAGAGGAGTAAAAACCGTATTATAATAGATTGCCTACGATAGCCTTAGTATATGAGTCTGAGATTTTTGTTGGATTGTGTTTGGAATAATCGTTAATTACTATGTCTGTGTGAGAGTGTGAAATTGATCCTGGTGCGTGGTGTCCATAAGTCGGGTAATGTCTGTAGATAGAGATATAATCATAGCATACAACCATGGATATCTAACATAGCAAAGTTTCGATTAAATGGTGGTCAAAATATAGTGAGAAATACAAAGGGAAGGTAGGGGAAAGTTATTTCCCGTCCCTGGCTCAGCCATGGGTCTAACGGGAAATATCTTTACAGAAGGACCAAGTCCCAGGAAGAAAAGCATAATAGAGCTTTTGAAGAGAATTCTGTATGCGTAATGATATAGTTACCTCCTGAATTTTGTTTCATGCACGACTATAGGGAGGACTATAGACAGTTGGGATGGGATGTATGATGTGTCTTATGGTGTGCTGGAGGAGGGTTCCTAATTGATTAATTGGGTATATTCAGATGTTGTGCGGAAATGTAGCCAACAGGTCCAAGTGTTCCTGTATTTAGTATAGGAATCCTGTGCTTGATGTACAAGTTCCTCCATTTCAGCTATTTTGTTTACTCTTTTGAACCAGTCTGCGATTGTGGGTGGGTTGGGAGATCTCCAGAGAACTGGGATACAGAGTTTGGCAGCATTGATTAGATGTAGTGCTAGGGATTTGTGATAAGTTTTCATCGGTAGGGAGGAGTGGTGTAAGAGGGCTTGTGCTGGAGAGAATTCTAGCTGAAGTGTAGTGATTTGGGAGGAGAGGTGAAAAACTTTAGTCCAGAAGGCAGAAATCGCAGGGCAGTCCCACCATATGTGAAGGAGTGATCCGTTTTTGTCATTACATCTCCAACAATTAGATGGGATCTCTGGATTAATGGTGTGTAACTTGAGAGGCGTTTTGTACCATCTGGAGAAAAGCTTGTATCCGTTTTCTTGAGTTGTTACATTAATGGAGCCTTTGTGTATGTTAGAGTATATCTTTTCCCATTCCTTATCAGAGAGGTGGATGGAAAGATCTTTTTCCCATTTTGCACTAGCTATATTTGTTTTAGGAGTATGCTCGAGAAAGAGGTTCAAGTATATGGTGGATATCAGGTGTCTTTGGGGTTCAGTGGCAGAGCAAAGGGATTCAAAGTGTAATTGGTTTCTTGAGTATGCAGCCCTAGTTTGGGGATCAAGAAGAAAATGTCTGAGTTGCATATAAGACCAGAAAGGGATCTGGTGATTCGTTTCTTGGGAGTTCAATGAGGACAGCGGTTTAATATTCCCCTTAGCGAAGAAATCTCCCGCTGTCATCCTTGTCTGGGATCCTATGTGATGAAGGAACGAATCATCATTGCCTGGTGGAAAGTCTGGGTTATGTTTGATTGGCGTGAGAGGGCCTGGAGAGGAGGAAATGTGCAAATGTTTACATGTCTTTTTAAAGGAATTCAGTGTTGTACCGATAAGGGGATGTTGTTTGCAATGTGGAGAGATGTGGCGAGGGTGAATCCAGGGTAGATTATGGAGCGGGATATGTGAGAAGGCTTGTTCAATTGCGATCCACGCTTTAGTTTTAGGGTGAACATTCCAGTCCACTATTCGAGAGAGTTGACAGGCCCAATAGTATTTTCGAAGATCCGGTAGGCCTAATCCACCTTTCATTTTGGGTACGGTCATTCTGTTGAAACTCATTCTAGGTCGCTTATCGTTCCAGATGAATTTCATACAGGATTTGCGGTACGCATTAAAAAAAGTTTGTGGTAGAGACACTGGGATTGTTTGGAGCAGGTATAGTAATTTTGGCATTATAGTCATTTTTATAATGGAGACTCTGCCAAACCATGAGAACAAACCCGTTGACCAAGTGTTGAGGTCTTTTTGAATATTTTGGATAATGGGAGTATAGTTTTTGCTGTATAAGTCCGATAGCGAGGTTGGAATGTAGACCCCAAGGTATTTAATGGCGCTCGGTTTCCATATGAAAGGGAAATTAGTTTGACATTGTTTCACTATATCTGGTGGTAGAGTGATATTTAGGGCCTCTGATTTAGGGAAGTTAATTTTAAGATATGTGAGATTTTCAAAGAGAGTAAGATCTTTGAGGAGATTGGGTAGCGTAATGTGTGGCTCTTTCAGGAATAGTAGGATGTCATCCGCAAATGCCGCTAATTTATAGGTAGATTTTGCGATGGTTATTCCTTTAACATTTGGATTGTTTTTTAGATGCGTTAGACATGGTTCCAGTGCCAAGACAAAAATAAGCGGAGAGAGTGGGCATCCTTGTCTTGTACCGTTAGATATGGAGAAGGCATTCGACAGGTGTCCATTTATCCGGACTTTGGCAGTTGGGGTGGAGTATAGAGCAAGAATAAATTGTAGCATGCGATCTCGTATGCCAATGTGTGTTAGGACCTCTTTTAGGTAGTCCCAGGCTACCCTGTCGAATGCCTTCTCCGCATCAAGGGAGAGAAGGAATCCCGGTTGTTTCTTTGAAGTCAGCCAATTGTGAATACTAATTGCCTTTAGGGTGTTGTCCCTTGCCTCTCTACCTGGGACAAAACCAACTTGGTCCAAGGAGATGAGGCCAGGGAGAAGGGGTAAAAGTCTATTAGCCAAAATTTTTGCATATATTTTCAGGTCAACATTTAGTAGAGATATTGGTCTGTAGTTGTGAACTAAATTTGGATCTTTATCAGGTTTTGGAATAACCACTATGTGAGCTGTGAGAAGATCTCTGGGAGGGGTGTTCTCGGATGAAAGGGAGTTGAAAGCATTTAAGAAGTGAGGATAAAGCGTAGCTATGAATTCCTTATAGTATCCTGCTGTTAGGCCATCTGGACCTGGACTTTTGCCTGTTTTGAGTTGTTTGAGCACAGTCTCTAGTTCGTCCTTAGAGATGGGACGTTCTAGATGCGAAGCTTCTGCATCAGAAATGGGTTTGGGACCATGTTGGGCTAGGAACTCTTTAATCAAGTGTGTTCTACGATCATTGTTTTCGTGGGTTGATGAGGATTGATATTATAGAGCTGCGAGAAATAATTCACAAATTGGTCTGCTATCAGTGTATTAGACGTTACTTTAGAACCCGAAGGGTCATTAATGGAATGAAGTGTTGTAGATGATCGTTTTGCACGGAGGGCTCTGGCTAGAATTTTACCGGATTTGTTGCCATGTTCGTAGAATATTTTTTGTGATAATATGTATTTGCGTTTTATTTGTTTATGTAACACTTCTTTCAACTCTGTCCTCACCTGAGTAAGTTCCTCAAGCGTGGAGAGCGCTCGAGTTTTCTTATGTATTTTTTCTAAATTCTGTATGCGTTTGGAAAGGATAGAAATATGCGCTTGTCTTTCTCGTCTTCTCTTGGAAGCGATAGCTATTAATTTTCCCCGTATGGTGCATTTGTGGGCTTCCCATTTTATCATTGGGGATATGTCCAAGGAGTCGTTATCCTGGAAATAAAGTTTTAGATTGTCGTGTATAGTAGACACAATTGAAATGTCTGTCAGCAGTGAGGGATCAAGACGCCATATTTGTGAGCGAGTATGTTTGGATGGAAATTCCAAGGACATGGTTATCGGGTGGTGATCTGATATGTACATTGGTTCGATGGAGGTGTGCTTGAGCATGGGGAGATCGTTTTGTGAAATAAAGAAATAGTCAAGTCTGGAGTAGCTGCCATGTGGGTTGGAGAAAAAAGTGTAATCTTTAGTTGAGGGGTTTAAAGTACGCCATGCGTCATGTAATGTCAATTCTTGAAAACATTGTTTAATTGCTCGTAACGCTGAGAAGGGTAATTTGGATGCACCCGAAGATGTATCCTGTATTGGGTTTAAGGGAACATTAAAATCTCCTCCAGTTAATAGTATACCCTCTTGAAACGATGCGAGCAATTGCAGTGTGTGTTGGAAGAACGGGACTTGTTTAATGTTGGGGGCGTATATGTTTGCTAAGGTTAAAGGTTTACCGAAAAGTGAACCTTTGACAAAAAGAAATCTTCCATCTTCATCCGCTAGAGTGTCTTTGATTATGAGTGGACACTGTTTTGAGATAAGGATAGAGACTCCTTTTGTTTTTGATTGTTTGTTGGTAGCATGAAAAGCTGTTGGATAACGTAAGTCGGAGAATTTGGGGATAGAGTCCGTTTTGAAATGCGTTTCTTGGATGTATATAATGTCTGCCTTGAGTTTATGCATAAAAAGGAGAACTTGTGTACGTTTCTCAGGGACATTTAGTCCCCGTGCGTTGAGCGAGACTAGTTTAGTAGTGGCGTTGTGGTGAGATATTGATGTAGAATTGTGTGAGACCGGTGTCATTCTGTAATTTGGGAGGTGTTGTGAGTTAGACTGGAGTGGTGTTTACTGAAGATAGTCCGCGGTGCAGGTGTATGTGTGGCAGAAAAAGAACAGTAGTTGGACTTGTGCCTTATGTTCTTATGTGTGGAAGGCGCGTTCTAGGAGAGTGATGAGATTCTATTCAGGATGAGAGTAGATTGTTCAGGAGTAGAGAGTGATGTGAGGGGGACTGGGTATGCGGGGGAGAGGAAACTGTGAAGACCACTGTGTAGTGTTGTTAGGGGTTATAGGTAGTGAAAAGTAATCCGGGGACTAGCGATGCCTGCTCGCTAGGCTATGTACGAGTATACACTCGTGATATATGGTACCGGAATGGGTCAGTGGTGGTTTAAAGGAGGGTTGAGTGAAGAAATCAGGTAATCAATTGAAACCACTGTTTGGGAAGGTGACCAAACGGTAACATAGAGAAAAGTAAAACCTGTCAGTAAGGGACAAGAGCCGCTGACATATGGGATAGATGTAGGAAGAAGGCATGGACTGAAGACGGTCCATGTGTGAAATAGTTGCATTTAGATTGCTGTGAATGCCGCCTATTAACTTTCTCAGTGGATTTGGAGAAACAGCATGGGTCAGATTTGCGAAAAGCAGATAAAGAATTAGGTGTATGGTCAGATGAAACATTAAGTTAATGACACATTTTGTGAGATCGTTCCCCTGGTGATCGTTAAGTGAGAGGAAAGAATGAGAAAAAAAAACAAAAAAAAACAGAAAAATAAAAGAAATAAAAGAAATAAAAATCCCCATGAGTAGCACATAAAATAAACATCTGGTGAGGCGCAAATATTCATAGCGCAAAAGTCTATGTAATAATTCAGTTAAACAGTCAGCCAGAAAACTTGAACAGTTTGCAGATCAGAGTATTCAACATAGGTAGAAAGTATTATCTCTTAAGATAGATAAACCGTGCCTGAACTAATTAATAATGAACTACCCCTGAAGGCTATGAAGAAGCTTGTCAAAATAATTAATAAAAGTATCCATGTAGATCGTTATGCTATTTAGGAGCATATCTCAGTGGATAGGAGGGGATGATTATATGAGAAAGATCAGTGTCTGTGAAAGTCCCTTAGAGTGCCTTTATCTGAGAAGCCTGTCAGTTCCGCGTTTGGCATGTAGACAGCTGTCTAGTCAGGGAAAGGCACTCCCAAGGATAAGTTCTATATAATCATACAGGGTAGTGAGTGCCCTAATCTTTGCGTAATTCATGACAGATAAGGTGATGTTAGGACTACTAAGGAGATGGATCATGTGTCACAACTATCTCGGGCTGGGATGATACAGGCATCCTCCTATGGGAGGTGCATGTGTGGAGGCAGGGGAGAAAAGTCTGCAGTGTGTCACCACGGTAACAAGTCAGGTCTCTAACCTTGTGAGAGCCAATGAGCGACTGCATGAGTCATGTTGGGGGAGAACTTTTTACCTCAGACCTTGGCTCCTCTCATGAATTCGCGCCAAAAGACAGCAACCAATAGAGCGATGAACAGCTGGTTGTTATGGCAATAAGATTGTGTGGTAGTTCTAGTAGTTACCTACTAATGTAGTTGCTATCTAAGAGGAACAGAGAGTTAATACAGGATCAAAATAGGGGTGTCAATGAGTATTACTAGCAGCCTGTAGTGTGTAAGAGAAGGGCATATTTGCATTTATAATTATCAATCCGTGTAATCGGAGCGGGATGAAACCCTGTTAAACTGTCAGTGTACCGATCAGCTAGAGGAGGGAGAGATAAAGTAGATTGGAGATCTCTGATGACCCTATACCTCACTAGATTGGAAAGTACAGTCACATAAGAATTTAATTATAATAAAGCTCTAATGAAGGGTGGAACTGCTAGTGTAGGGCTGTATTGGAGAGTAAGGTGTGACAGAACAAGCCATGCAGACACAGCGCTGCTTTGGTAGTCAGCGTTAAGGGGGATATAGATATGCCTGTGTGTAAGAACTATGATCTACATAAACTAAACTTATCAGTTTGAAATACTTTAGGAGCATATTACCAGCCGGGGTATGAACTTTCAATATTCTAAAAACGGCACATGAACAGTCAGAGGAAATCTTTCAGTCTATGTTGCAGATGCCATCTGTATTCACCGATCTCTTCTAGCTCTTCTGGAGCGTGGAGGTTTCGTCGGTCTGTAGATGGAAGGAGACTGCGGGTCGGGTTGATGAATTCTCGGTTCCGATGGCGAACGGTGTCTTCTGTAGCTTGTATGTTGGGTCTCCATTGCTTCACTCCTGGAAGGTGCTTTAGATGCTGTAGGCGTACGAAATTCCGCGTACCAATCTGGGACCTCCATGAGAGGGATTCCGAGCGTATCACAGAAGGAATGTAGATCCTCAGGGACTCTGAGGAGAGCTGAGCGTCCTTGTACTGTTGCCGCCAAACCAAAAGGGAACTTCCAGCGGTAAATTATACCTTTAGCCCTGAGTACTGTCAGAAGGGGTTGCAGTTCCCTTCTGCGCTGCAAGGTTATGTTTGATAAATCCTGGAATAGACGAAGTTCTGTGCCGTTATGTAGTAAAGGGGTCAGGGAACGTGCAGCCCTCAGAATGTCTTCCTTCAAACGGTAGTCAATAATGCAGCATACCACATCCCTAGGTGGGTCAGAATCTTTTCCCTTCGGTCGCAGGGCACGGTGGATTCTTTCCATCGCAATAGGAACCTCTCTGGGTCTGCCGAGTATGTTATTAAAGATATGGATAACTTCACTTTGAAGATGATCCGCATCCACGGTTTCAGGCAAACCTCTCAGCCTGAGGTTATGGCGTCTGCCGCGATTGTCTAAATCTTCCAAGTGGCGATTGACATCTCTTAATTGCCGTGTATGTGTGTCAATCGCCAGATGCTGGTGACGGATCTTGGATGAATGAAGGGCAGTCGTTTGTTCCACCGCCTGAACTCTGCCTGTAATAGCTTGGATTTCAATTTTTAAATCTGAGATTGCTGCTGTCAGGGTGTCCTTAATGTCCTCAGCTACGGATCTGAGATCGCTCAGGCTCGGATGCTGATGAGGAGTGAGGAGAATTCCCCTGTCATTGAGTTCAGCGTGAGATGGAGAGGCAGCAGCATTAGAGTGAGGAGGATGCTGATGCTGGCTCCGTGAGGTGGGAGCCGGCGCTGAAGTTCCCATCTGTGCCCGGAACATCTCCGGGATGTTCTGACTGGATCTTGCCGGTATTTCACGGGGAGAACGGGACCGGGAGGTCGACGAAGTTCTAGAGGATGTACCCATCGCTTTTCGGGTGTTTGGGAGGCCGTTGACCGTCTTTAAAATTCAGATTTCTATCCCTGTCAGCGGAGCTCTGAAGTTAAGCAGCCATTCTCTACGAGGTCAAGCCACGCCCCCCCTGAATACATTTTTATGTTCAAGATATAATATTATAAAAAAAATTAAGGTTACTTTTTTTCTTTGCATTCGTTTGTGTTTAGAAGTGTTATTTTATGACTGAATTTGCAACTTGTCAAACATTTTTGTGTATAATGTTCAAAATTAGAGTTATTCTTACAAAACCTATTTTAAAACATTTCTAAATAATATTACATTTTTAGAAATGTATTGTTTATTTTTATATATTTTATTTATTATTACTTTTAGCTTTTAAATAATACAATTATTAATTCTAATCAAAAGCTGATCAAGTATTATCATTAACTAATTATATTTCTGGTGCAATATATCACATAATGGGTACATTCATAAATAAATACATATAGTGATTGAGAAAATATATAGAGCTATCTATATGGACATGTGCAGCAGAACGAATAATGAAGTACAAATGTGCTTTCTCTTAAATTTTATTAAACTCTTTACATTAGCATTGTATACACAACTTACTATTTAACATATACAATTTTTTCACTCATAGATGCCAAAAAGAGCAAAAATTATTATATTTATTAAAATAAAACATTTTAAAAAAATATTACATTCGTTAATTGAAATGCAGCAATTAACTTATAACCAAAATAATAAGTTGTAAAAAAAATAATTATTTAAAAACTACCATTCTAGGGCCATGTCGCTAGCATTATAATCATTGGAATACAGGAATCCCACATATTGTCCTTCTGGATCAGGGAATGTGTTTTGTACACTGTTTACTGCACAGGAAGGTATTGGTCTTTGATTCCCTTTTCCTAAATACCCATGGATCCAGGCAATGAAAGTTCAGTAAGCAGCTTTCCTTAAGTTTCTGTACAAGAAGATAACTATATTTTAGTCATTTTTAAAACATGAACATATATTCTAATTTTGTTATGATTGTAACCCTCTCCTTACACCATGCTGCAGCTCAGTTTCAGGGTCTTGGCAATCTTCTTATAGTCTAGGCCATCTTTATGTAGAGCAATAATTCTTTTTTTCAGATCCTCAGAGAGTTCTTTGTCATGAAGTGCCATGTTGAACTTCCATGGACCAGTATGAGAGAGTGAGAGCGATAACACCAAATTTAACACACCTGCTCCCCATTCACACCTGAAACCTTGTAACATTAACGAGTCACATGTGTCAGTACTAGGATCCCTTTAGGACCCAGCACAACTCAGCTGACACAGCCTTTACCTGGGAAACAACAATGATTGGCCAGCTCACCTTTAAATAACTTGCATCAGCATTCAATCATTGCTCGTGTTAGAGTTTACCTTGTGTTTGATCCAATTGATATCTGCTCTGTGTATTTCGTGTATGACCCGGCTCGTTTGACTCTGTTTGCTTGCTTCTGATTCGGTACCGTTTGGATTCTGATCTTCCTGTGTATGACCCAGCTTGCCTAGACTACGTTTTTACTAGTACCTTCATCTTCAGCGGTGAACTACAAGCACCAGACATCTATCCTCACCTGCAGCGGTGAACTACAAACACCAGACACCATCTATCCTAATCTGCAGCGGTGAACTACAAGGTCCAGCAAACATCTGCCTACATCTACAGCGGTGAACTACAAGTCCCAGCTGACCTGTTCTACTCAGACCTGCTCATGGTATGTGCTCTTGTTCTTTGAACTCTTTGCATAATCAGAACACCTGAACTGTTACCTGTTATATGCTCTAGCCTGACAACATGACACCGGGGAGGGAAAATGGCTAATTGGTCCCAATTTGGACATTTTCACTTAGGGGTGTACTCACTTTTGTTGCCAGCAGTTTAGACATTAATGGCTGTGTGTTGAGTTATTTTGAGGGGGCAGCAAATTTGCACTGTTATACAAGCTGTACACTCACTACTTTACATTGTAGCAAAGTGTCATTTTTTCAGTGTTGTCACAATATTTAAAAAAATGTGAGGGTGTACTTACTTTTGTGAGATACTGTGTGTGTGTGTATATATATATATATATATACGCACTCTATATTAACAAAAGTATTTGGACACCTGCTTTACACGCACATGATCTTTAATGGCATCCCAGTCTTGGTACTTAGGGTTCAATATTGTGTTGGCCCACCCTTCACCCACCACGCTTCAACTCTTATGGGAGGGCTGTCCACAAGGTTTAGGAGTGTGTCTATGGAAATGTTTGACCATTCTTCCAGAAGCGCATTTGTGAGGTCAGGCACTGATGTTGGACGAGAAGGCCTGGCTCACATTCTCTGCTCTAATTCATCCCAAAGGTGTTTAACGGGTTGAGGTCAGGACAGTGCAGTTCAGGCAAGTTGCTTCACCCCAAACTCACTCATCCATGTCTTTATGGACCTTGTTTGTGCCTAGACAAGAAAGGAGGAAGCCCTAGCATTCTTTTCTCAAAAAAAGATATTTGTAAAAAAAAAAAAAAAAAAAAAGTTAGAGTTTAGCAAAGAGAAGTCAAATTAAAAAAAAAAAAACTGAAGAAAAGACTGAAGCAGACTGGTCTGCTTTAAAATAACCTTTTTCTACAACTTTTATAACTATTGCCCTGGGAGTCTCAAATGTGCCTTCTGACATGTTTGTAATCTGCTTCATCACTGTGTGCTGTCTCAAAACCCAGTCCACCAAATGCCATATGGTGTTTTGTATGTCCCATGCCCTTTCTTTGCTGACTGAACATCAGCCAGTGATTTTGTTCATAAGCAACCATGTATAGTATTGATAAAGTGGCACAAGGCCTTATGGTGCCATCTTGACATGAATGTCTTTTATTTAAACCTAACCAAAAAATGAATCTGCCGCCTTCATAAATAGATATACTCTTTTAAAGAAAGACCTCTTACTTTTCTTGATATGGTTAGACAAACACCTAAACATAAAAAAGAAATGTTGGGATTTATGGATCCTCACACTGCTATAATATGTTTCTTCAAAAGCCAACCTCAGCATTTTTCACAAGAGGACAGAATACAAGTTTAGTGACTTTGTGTGCCACTTCCAAAATTTATATATTGTCTCTACTGTATAACCATGTAATTCTAAAGTCCTAACAATCATAAAAGTGTGTTTTTTTTTTTTTGTTTTACACTTGTTGATAAAACATACAGTAACTTTCTTTAAAAACAACCAAAATACTTTCGTTTTTTTTTTCTTTTCCTCAAGCATTTTTTTGTTTGACGTATATGTACAAAAATATACTAGAATCCTATTTTGTCAGTCTTGCTTAGCTGTCCTAAAGTTATATTCAGAGGTTATTATATTTCCTAATATGTCAATACATATCAAACAAAACAATTCAAAATATTCATCATTTACCACACACAAGTCTATAAAGCATTCATGACCTTATACACATAGAGGGTTATTTATCACGCTAGGTTTACACTAGAGCATGGAACAGCTCACAGCAGGGGATCCGGTGAGTCCTAACTCACCGGTTCAGGTCCGATTTTAGCACAAATTTTTGACTGAATTCGAACCTGAAATGGACAAAAAGGCGCACAGGACTCCTGTGCAATTCGCACTGGAGCCACTCTGGAGATGTGTGAACCGGCTCCATGGAGAGCCGGTCACAATCTCCTGCCATCCAATTTGCAATAGTGTGAACCCAGCCTAAATGTTTTTGCACAAGATTCAAACAAGATTTAAACAACTTTAACACTTTCTTTCAATGTAATTCAATTAGAAAAATGTTCTGTATGAATGAAGGTATGAAAACCTGTACTAGAGGCAGTTTCATTTAGATGCTTATCCTGACAAGGCTTCCACACCTGCCACTCTGCTGAGCAGATTTTCTTTCAAACAGTCTTCAAAACAGTCTCCCAATGACGTGTGTTATAGGTTCAGAGAATAAATCCAGACATCCGCACAGAGGATGCATAAATGACCAGGATAGATTCTGTGGGTGTTGGTGTTTGGGTACTGAAAGAGTTTGGCATGGAATCTGTATATGCTCAATGGGGGGGGGGGGGTAAATGTTAAGGAACAGATTAAAACAGATTAAACAGAACAGATTAAAAGTGTTGATAGTGGTGGTGGGTGTTAAAGAAAACTTCTGCCTTGACCATGAAGGTAGTCATGGAGCCAAGTTAAATATTTGCATGTCGATGCATAAAATTTGACCACAGAATTCTGTTTTTTACTCTTAATATAATCTAAGTACAGTTTTTTGCTCTCTATTTAAGCAACTGTAAATCCATCTATAGTATTGCACAATGTACTGTAGGCAACAATTATCCTGACACTTTTTTAAAGAGTAATGTTAAAATCAAAACTTTTATTAGTTTTACGGAGTGGAGAGGGAATAAAACACCTGTCATGTTTTTATTGCTGTTTATGTCCGTTAGGGAGATTCATCCTCTCTATTTGTCATATTGACCATTACCACTGAAATCTCATGTAGTGATACCCCATAGTGATATGTAGTGATACCCCATACACTGCCTCTCAACCCTCATAACAGCCTCAGCCCCCTCTGGCACACCTGGCAATAGTGCAAGTGCAACGACCAATAAGAAGCACACACGTTTTGATAAAAAACAGAAATTGTCTTTACTGCAATATTTCTGTGAAAGAATAACAGAAAGTAACAATATATATTCAAGTAATCAACTAGAGAGTAATAACTGAGATTTAAGAGCAATATAGCTCTCAATCCTATATCCAAGCTGCTTTCAGGGGATTCCAAACCTGAGAATGTCCCCAAGAGAAGAGGCACACTTAAATGGTAAATAAAGCACAATATGACACTTTGGTTACCTTTACTCAGGTTAGCTCTATGAGTGCAGGCAGGAGGAGAGCAGAGGAATGACTCCCTTTGTGTCAGACCTCTCTCTTCTGTCCCCTGATACCACAGGCCCAACTTTAAACACTTTATTCAAATCAACATGCAATGGCTTAACTTTCTAGATGAGCTGTCCCACACACCCACTGCATATACAGAACCCTGAATATGTGTGTGCAGATCCAAATGGCACTAGTAGCTTTAGTCCTTTTGAAGAAAAGATAAGATTTGCTGTCTTCAGCTAGCCACTTTGGTTGGTGCACCTAAACTCCTGGATAGGGATGAGCCGAACACCCCCCTGTTCGGTTCGCACAAGAACATGCGAACAGGCAAAAAATTTGTTTGAACACACGAACACCATTAAAGTGGGACACGAACATGAATAATCAAAAGTGCTAATTTTAAAGGCTTATATGCAATTTATTGTCATAAAAAGTGTTTGGGGACCTGGGTCCTGCCCCAGGGGACATGGATCAATTCAAAAGTTTTAAAAATGTCAGTTTTTTCAGGAGCGGTGATTTTAATAATGCTTAAAGTGAAACAATAAAAGTGTAATATTCCTTTAAATTTCATACCTGGGGGGTTTCTATAGTATGCCTGTAAAGGGGTGCATGTTTCCCATATTTAGAACAGTCTAACAGCAAAATTACATTTCAAAGGAAAAAAAGTCATTTAAAACTACTTGCGGCTATTAATGAATTGCCGGTCCGACAATACACATAAAAGTTCACTGATAAAAATGGCATGGGAATTCCCCACAGGGGAACCACGAACCAAAATTTTAAAAAAAATGGCGTGGGGGGGTCCCTCTAAATTCCATACCAGGCCCTTCAGGTCTGGTATGGATATTAAGGGGAACCCCGGCCAAAATTAAAAAAAAAGGCATGGGGTCCCCCTCAAAATCTATACCATACCCTTCAGGTCTGGTATGGATTTTAAGGGTAACCCGCGCCAAAATGTAAAAAAAAATGGCATGGGGTCCCCCTCAAAATCCATACCAGACCCTTATCCGAGCATGCAACCTGGCAGGCCACAGGAAAAGAGGGGGGGATGGGAGAGCGCCCCCCCT
Source organism: Lithobates clamitans (assembly GCA_037952925.1). Classification (NCBI taxonomy): domain Eukaryota; kingdom Metazoa; phylum Chordata; class Amphibia; order Anura; family Ranidae; genus Lithobates; species Lithobates clamitans. Next base: position 4,505,045 of record JBBGZY010000316.1, read on the forward strand.
GAACTGTACCAGGCCACATGCCCTCAACAAGGACCTCATCCCCAAAACCCTTGCCCGGTGGTTGTGGGGGTCTGCGGGTGGGAAGCTTATCGGAATCTGGAAGCCCCCTTTAACAAGGGGACCCCCAGATCCCAGCCCCCCCTGTGTGAAATGATAAGGGGGTACAAAAGTACTCCTACCATTTCACAAAAAAAGTGTCAAAAATGTTAAAAATGACAAGAGACAGAAAGAAGAAGCATTTAAATTAAGGAATTGTCAAAAACCGTCTCTTGTCATTATCAACATTTTTGACACTTTCTTTGTGAAATGGTAGGGGTAATTTTGTGCCCCCTTACTATTTCACACAGGGGGGGCTGGGATCTGGGGGTCCCCTTGTTAAAGGGGGCTTCCAGATTCTGATAAGCCCCCCATCAGCAGACCCCCACAACCACCGGGCAATGGTTGTGGTAATGAGGCCCTTGTCCCATCAACATGGGGACAAGGTGCTTTGGGGAGCTACCCCAAAGCACCCTCCCAATGTTGAGGGCATGTGGCCTGGTACGGTTCAGGAGGGGGGGCGCTCTCTCATCCCCCCTCTTTTCCTGCAGCCTGCCAGGTTGCATGCTTGGATAAGGGTCTGGTATGGATTTTTGGGGGGACCCCACGCCATTTTATTAAAAAAATTTGGCGCGGGGTTCCCCTTAAAATCCATACCAGACCTGAAGGGTCTGGTATAGATTTTGAGGGGGACCCCACGCCATTTTAAAAAAAAAATTTGGCCAGGTGTCAGGTCACCTTGAGGCTAGGTAACAGATGCACTCTGTAGGAGTCAGAAGTGCACCGTAAGGTAGTGGACCCTAGGACTGACTGCTGCAGATTAAACCCTGGGAGGTTCAGGAAGCAGGTCTACTGGATCACTGACAGATCCCACTGGGAGCTAGAGCATAGATTGCCCAGGGCGCGGAGTCTAAGAGCCAGCAGGTGTTCACCAGAGCCTCCAGTGGTGAGGATGGACTGCGCTGCAGTCTGGCTCCAGGTCGCGGCCCCCAGGGTCTCACAGCTCACGCTCACGGTAGACTACAGGATAAGAGGAAGGAGGCAGCAGGCTGGAACAACAAGGAAAGTAAGGGACAAGCCAAGGTCGGGGCCACAAGCAGACAAGGACAACAGAGTTCACAGCCGTAACCAAGGAAGACCTAATATGATAGGAGATGAAGCCTTAGGTAAGACAAGGAAGGATATCCACTGCTGGTGGAGTGTCCCTACCGACATCTTAACAGGGAGGGTCTGGAAGTGGATAGGGCCCCCTGGGAGAACAGTGCCATCAATCGCCAAGACCACCAATGGCAATGTAAGGGGCAAAAGGGTAAGTCTCATGGAAGACGCAGTTCCCCAGTCCATGAAATTGCCAGCGGCTCCGGAATCCAGATATGCCGAGACCGAACGAGGGGAAGCGCCAACATGAAGGAACACAGAAAGGAGAAGACAAGAAGGTGAAGGTGATATTTCAGGGTCCAATACTCCACTTTCCAGATGTATTAGCCCTGAGCGTTTTTCCGGATGAAGAGAACAAGTATCACGAAAATGACCTTTGACTCCACAGTAAAGGCACAGGCCCAGAGTTCTGCGCCTAGTGCGTTTTTTGGTAGATAACTTGGTCTGGCCCAGCTGCATAGGTTCCTCAGCAGGCAGGAGGTGCTCCTCGGAATGAAAAGAAGGGACATGGAGCTCAGGCTGTCTAAAGAACGGGGAGTGCTGGTGTCTTTTTTTTCAGGGCCCTCTCCTGAAAGCGAATATCGATCTGGTTACACAAGGTGATGACACCATCCAGATCAGCAGGGAGAGATCTTCCTGCTAATTCATCCATCACTCTATCAGAGAGGCCATGTAAAAAGGTTGCAACTAGGGCCTCATTATTCCAACTCAGCTCAGCAGTCAAAGTACGAAAATGAAGAGTGTACTGTCCCACAGAAGTGGACTCTTGACAGAGACGTAAAAGGGCGCTGGCCGCTGAGGGGACACGACCCGGTTCCTTGAAGATATTCCAAAAAAGTTTCAAGAAATCAGACAGGCTAGAAACCACTGGATCATTTAGTTCCCACAGAGGGGCAGCCCAGGCTAACGCCTTGCTGGACAGGAGGGATATAATATAGGCTACCTTTGCCCCATCGGACAGGAAGTTTTGGGGCAGAAGCTCAAAATGAATTGTGCACTGGCTAAGGAACGCCCTGCAGGCCTTGGAGTCCCCAGAGAAACTGGCCGGAGCTGGCAGATGTAATGAATGTGTGGCTGCGACTGGTGCGATAGGTGCAGCAGCAGATAGTGGTTGAGGTGGTTGAACCGGGGGACCTAATGAGGCCTGAACCTGTTCAAAACGGGATGCCAAATCCTGAAGGAATCACATTTCCTGGGTCTGATGCAATTCCTGGGTCTCAAGTCTGCGAACTAAGCCCTGCAACGGATCATCTGCGGGTAGCGGCACATCAGCCAGGTCCATGGCTGATCAAACTGTCAGGTCACCTTGAGGCTAGGTAACAGATGCACTCTGTAGGAGTCAGAAGTGCACCGCAAGGTAGTGGACCCTAGGACTGACTGCTGTGGATTGAACCCTGGAAGGTTCAGGAAGCAGGTCTACTGGATCACTGACACAGATCCCACTGGGAGCTAGAGCATAGATTGCCCAGAGCACGGAGCCTAAGAGCCAGCGGGTGTTCACCAGAGCCTCCAGTGGTGAGGATGGACTGCACTGCAGTCTGGCTCCAGGTCGCAGCCCCCAGGGTCTCACAGCTCACGCTCCCGTTAGACTACAGGAGAAGAGGAAGGAGGCAGCAGGCTGGAAGAACAAGGAAAGTAAGGGACAAACCAAGTTCGGGGCCACAAGCAGACAAGGACAACAGAGTTCACGCCAAAGTTCAGGGTCACAGGCAAACAGGGATGGTCGGGGACACATCAAAGGTCAGGTTCACAAACAGACAGGAATAGTTAACCAGTTGCCGACCGCCGCACGAATATATACGTCCTCAGAGCGGCACGGGCAGGCAAAAGGACTTACAGGTACGTCCTTGCCTGCCCGCGGGTGGGGGGTACGATCGGACCCCCCCCGATGCCTGCGGCCGTCGGCAAATCTCCCTCGGCGATCGGTGGTGAGGGGGAGGCCATCCATTCGTGGCCCCCCCTCGCGATCGCTCCCAGCCAATGGGTTCATTTCCCTGCCTCTGTATTGTACACAGAGGCAGAGGAAATGATGTCATCTCTCTTCGGCTCGGTATTTTCCGTTCCGGCGCCGAGGAGAGAAGACTGTACTGTGAGTTACACAAACACACACACACAGTAGAACATGCCAGGCACACATTACACCCCCGATCCCCCCCCGATCCCCCCCCAATCACCCCCCCCTACAACCCCCCCCCCCTGTCACAAACTGACACCAAGCAGGTTTTTTTTTTTTTCTGATTACTGCATTGGTGTCAGTTTGTGACAGTTACAGTGTTAGGTCAGTGAGTGTTAGCCCCCTTTAGGTCTAGGGTACCCCCCTAACACCCCCTAATAAAGTTTTAACCTCTTGATCACCCCCTGTCGCCAGTGTCGCTAAGCGATCATTTTTCTGATCGCTGTATTAGTGTCGCTGGTGACGCTAGTTAGGGAGGTAAATATTTAGGTTCGCCGTCAGCGTTTTATAGCGACAGGGACCCCCATATACTACCTAATAAATGTTTTAACCCCTTGATTGCCCCCTAGTTAACCCTTTCACCACTGATCACCGTATAACTGTTACGGGTGACGCTGGTTAGTTTGTTTATTTTTTATAGTGTCAGGGCACCCGCCGTTTATTACCGAATAAAGGTTTAGCCCCCTGATCGCACGGCGGTGATATGCATCGCCCCAAGCAGCGTCAGATTAGCGCCAGTACCGCTAACACCCACGCACGCAGCATACGCCTCCCTTAGTGGTATAGTATCTGAACGCATCAATATCTGATCCGATCAGATCTATACTAGTGTCCCCAGCAGTTTAGGGTTCTCAAAAACGCAGTGTTAGCGGGATCAGCCCAGATACCTACTAGCACCTGCGTTTTGCCCCTCCGCCCGGCCCAGCCCACCCAAGTGCAGTATCGATCGATCACTGTCACTTACAAAACACTAAACGCATAACTGCAGCGTTCGCAGAGTCAGGCCTGATCCCTGCGATCGCTAACAGTTTTTTTGGTAGAGCTTTGGTGAACTGACAAGCACCAGCCCCAGGCAGCGTCAGGTTAGCGTCAGTACCGCTAACACCCACGCACGCACCGTACACCTCCCTTAGTGGTATAGTATCTGAACGAATCAATATCTGATCCGATCAGATCTATACTAACGTCCCCAGCAGTTTAGGGTTCCCAAAAACGCAGTGTTAGTGGGATCAGCCCAGATACCTGCTAGCACCTGCGTTTTGCCCCTCCGCCCGGCCCAGCCCACCCAAGTGCAGTATCGATCGATCACTGTCACTTACAAAACACTAAACGCATAACTACAGCGTTCGCAGAGTCAGGCCTGATCCCTGCGATCGCTAACAGTTTTTTTGGTAGCGTTTTGGTGAACTGACAAGCACCAGCCCCAGGCAGCGTCAGGTTAGTGCCAGTAGCGTTAACACCCACGCACGCACCGTACACCTCCCTTAGTGGTATAGTATCTGAACGGGTCAATATCTGATCCGATCAGATCTATACTAGCGTCCCCAGCAGTTTAGGGTTCCCAAAAATGTAGTGTTAGCGGGATCAGCCCAGATGCCTGCTAGCACCTGCGTTTTGCCCCTCCGCCCGGCCCAGCCCACCCAAGTGCAGTATCGATCGATCACTGTCACTTACAAAACACTAAACACATAACTGCAGCATTCGCAGAGCCAGGCCTGATCCCTGTGATCGCTAACAGTTTTTTTGGTAGCGTTTTGGTGAACTGGCAAGCACCAGCGGCCTAGTACACCCCGGTCGTAGTCAAACCCGCACTGCAGTAACACTTGGTGACGTGGCGAGTCCCATAAGTGCAGTTCAAGCTGGTGAGGTGGCAAGCGCAAGTAGTGTCCCGCTGCCACCAAAAAGACAAACACAGGCCCGTCGTGCCCATAATGCCCTTCCTGCTGCATTCGCCAATCCTAATTGGGAACCCACCACTTCTGCAGCGCCCGTACTTCCCCCATTCACATCCCCAACCAAATGCAGTCGGCTGCATGAGAGGCATTTTCTTTATGTCCTCCCGAGTACCCCTACCCAACGAACCCCCCAAAAAAGATGTTGTGTCTGCAGCAAGCGCGGATATAGGCGTAACACGCTATTATTGTCCCTCCTGTCCTGACAATCCTGGTCTTTGCATTGGTAAATGTTTTGAACGCTACCATTCACTAGTTGAGTATTAGCGTGGGGTACAGCATTGCACAGACTAGGACACACTTTGACAGGGTCTCCCAAGATGCCATCGCATTTTGAGAGACCCGAACCTGGAACCGGTTACAGTTATAAAAGTTACAGTTACAAAAAAAGTGTAAAAAAACCACAAACAAAAATATAAAATAAAAAAAAATAGTTGTCGTTTTATTGTTCTCTCTCTCTCTATTCTCTCTCTCTATTGTTCTGCTCTTTTTTACTGTATTCTATTCTGCAATGTTTTATTGTTGTTATGTTTTATCATGTTTGCTTTTCAGGTATGCAATTTTTTATACTTTACTGTTTACTGTGCTTTATTGTTAACCATTTTTTTTGTCTTCAGGTACGCCATTCACAACTTTTAGTGGTTATACCAGAATGATGCCTGCAGGTTTAGGTATCATCTTGGTATCATTCTTTTCAGCCAGCGGTCGGCTTTCATGTAAAAGCAATCCTAGTGGCTAATTAGCCTCTAGACTGCTTTTACAAGCAGTGGGAGAGTGCCCCCCCCCCACCATCTTCCGTGTTTTTCTCTGGCTCTCCTGTCTCAACAGGGAACCTGAGAATGCAGCCGGTGATTCAACCAGCTGTCCATAGAGCTGATCAGAGACCAGAGTGGCTCCAAACATCTCTATGGCCTAAGAAACTGGAAGCTACGAGCATTTTATGAATTAGATTTTGCCGGATGTAAATAGCGCCATTGGGAAATTGGGGAAGCATTTTATCACACTGATCTTGGTGTGGTCAGATGCTTTGAGGGCAGAGGAGAAATCTAGGGTCTAATAGACCCCAATTTTTTCAAAAAAGAGTACCTGTCACTACCTATTGCTATCATAGGGGATATTTACATTCCCTGAGATAACAATAAAAATGATTTTTTTAAAAAAATGAAAGGAACAGTTTAAAAATAAGATAAAAAAGCAAAAAATAATAAAGAAAAAAAAAAAAGGTGAACGCAAGCGTCGGTCTGGCGTCAAATGTAAACAGCAATTGCACCATGCATGTGAGGTATCACCGCGAAGGTCAGATTGAGGGCAGTAATTTTAGCAGTAGACCTCCTCTGTAAATCTAAATTGGTAACCTGTAAAGGCTTTTAAAGGCTTTTAAAAATGTATCTACTTTGTTACCACTGCACGTTTGTGCGCAATTTTAAAGCATGTCATGTTTGGTATCCATGTATTCGGCCTAAGATCATCTTTTTTATTTCATCAAACATTTGGGCAATATAGTGTGTTTTAGTGCATTAAAATTTTAAAAAGTGTGTTTTTTCCCCAAAAAATGCGTTTGAAAAATCGCTGCGCAAATACTGTGTGAAAAAGAAAAATGAAACACCCACCATTTTAATCTGTAGGGCATTTGCTTTAAAAAAAATATATAATGTTTGGGGGTTCAAAGTAATTTTCTTGCAAAAAAAAATATTTTTACTTTGCAAAAAGTGTCAGGGCTTTGTCTTCAAGTGGTTAGAAGAGTGGGTGATGTGTGACATAAGCTTCTAAATGTTGTGCATAAAATGCCAGGACAGTTCAAACCCCCCCCAAATGACCCCATTTTGGAAAGTAGACACCCCAAGCTATTTGCTGAGAGTCATGTCGAGTCCATGGAATATTTTATATTGTGACACAAGTTGCGGGAAAGAGACAATTTTTTTTTTTGCACAAAGTTGTCACTAAATTATATATTGCTCAAACATGCCATGGGAATATGTGAAATTACACCCCAAAATACATTCTGTTGCTTCTCCTGAGTACGGGGATACCACATGTGTGGGACTTTTTGGGAGCCTAGCCGCTCACTGGACCCCGAAAACCAAGCACCGCCTTCAGGCTTTCTAAGGGCGTAAATTTTTGATTTCACTCTTCACTGCATATCACAGTTTCGGAGGCCATGGAATGCCCAGGTGGCACAAAAGTCCCCCAAATGACCCCATTTTGGAAAGTAGACACCCCAAGCTATTTGCTGAGTGGTATAGTGAGTATTTTGCAGACCTCACTTTTTGTCACAAAGTTTTGAAAATTAAAAAAAGAAAAAAACATTTTTTTTCTTGTCTTTCTTCATTTTCAAATACAAATGAGAGCTGCAAAATACTCACCATGCCTCTCAGCAAATAGCTTGGGGTGTCTACTTTCCAAAATGGGGTCATTTGGGGGGGGTTTGTGCCACCTGGGCATTCCATGGCCTCCGAAACTGTGATAGGCAGTGAAGAGTGAAATCAAAAATTTACACCCTAGCTAGGCTCCTAAAAAGTCCCACACATGTGGTATCCCCATACTCAGGAGAAGCAGCTAAATGTATTTTGGGGTGCAATTCCACATATGCCCATGGCCTCTGTGAGCAATATATCATTTAGTGACAACTTTATGCAAAAAAAAAAAATTGTCACTTTCCCGCAACTTGTGTCAAAATATAAAATATTCCATGGACTCAACATGCCTCTCAGCAAATAGCTTGGGGTGTCTACTTTCCAAAATGGGGTCATTTGGGGGGGGGGGTTATGCCATCTGTGCATTTTATGGCCTTCAAAACTGTGATAGGTAGTGAGAAGTAAAATCAAAAATGTACGCCCTTAGAAATCCTGAAGGCAGTGATTGGTTTTCGGGCCCCGTACACGGCTAGGCTCCCAAAAAGTCCCACACATGTGGTATCCCCGTACTCAGGAGAAGCAGATAAATGTATTTTGGGGTGCAATTCCACATATGCCCATGGTCTGTGTGAGCAATATATCATTTAGTGACAACTTTTTGTAATTTTTTTTTTTTGTCATTATTCAATCACTTGGGACAAAAAAAATTAATATTCAATGGGCTCAACATGCCTCTCAGCAATTTCCTTGGGGTGTCTACTTTCCAAAATGGGGTCATTTGTGGGGGTTTTGTACTGCCCTGCCATTTTAGCACCTCAAGAAACGACATAGGCAGTCATAAATTAAAGGCTGTGTAAATTCCAGAAAATGTACCCTAGTTTGTAGGCACTATAACTTTTGCGCAAACCAATAAATATACACTTATTGACATTTTTTTTACCAAAGACATGTGGCCGAATAAATTTTGGCCTAAATGTATAACTAAAATTGAGTTTATTGGATTTTTTTTAGAACAAAAAGTAGAAAATATCATTTTTTTTCAAAATTTTCGGTCTTTTTCCGTGTATAGCGCAAAAAATAAAAACGGCAGAGGTGATCAAATACCATCAAAAGTGACATGGACATTCACTGTACTGTTCATTTAAGCACAAGAGAATCCATTTTGTTCTCACTGTTGAAATGTGTTCTGTAACCTTCACCTAACACACAGACACTTCTCCTACTAAACGCTCTCTACTCCCCCCTCCCTTTCCAAGGTTTTACTTTTGCAATTGTTCTATTCGCTAGTTTTTAATAACATATTGCTATTTGTTAGTTTTTAATAACATCTCACACCACCCCTTTCTTATCTATGTATAAAATAACATGTAATAAACTTTTTCACGGAACGGACATTTTAAACACAGTGATTGAGTCCTGTGAATCTGTTCCTGCAGCTGCAGTATTAACTTTGTTTTAGAGTCCCAATCAGAAATCAGTCATATCAGTCTTGGCGAGCCAGCCAGGAGTTTGGCAGAGTCTCCAGAAGGAACCGCGCTTCGATCGGGATCATCAGGAAACGCAGACATCAAATGCCGGCTAGGTAAGCTACCCTTAAGCTTGCTATATTTCTGCCTTTTCCTATGTATCCTATCTGTCGGTTCTCAAGGAAACCAGACCACTCTCAGACCTTTCTGGTTGGGTAACGTGTGTGTGTGAATGTGTTTGTGTCCCCCTTCACGGGTTGGACTGTGTGTGGATAGGGAAAATCCTCTGCAGTTCCCTGCGTTGACTCCTTGTGGGCGACCTGGGTCAGAGGCGCATGGTAGGGTCAGATAAAACTCACAGAGAAGAGAAGAGACGAGGAGGGTCTCTTAATGAGTGTTTTGTCTATTGTCATAAACCCCTTCTATCCACGTAGATAAGTGGAGACTATTCTTGTAAATCTGCAGATTTGCTGTACTATTTGTTTTAGAGGCAAGAGGGTATAGGCACAAGTAGAGAAGAGAGAAGACTGGCCAGTCATTATGGGCATTAAATTAATTAAGGGAATGAAGGGAGAGAGGCCTTCAGAAAATGCCCAGCGCAAGATGAGCGCTAGAGAATATATGAACCGAAGGTACGGTTCTGCCTATACTGAGCCCCTAGATAAATGGGTAGAATGGACAAAGGGAACAGTTAAACCTTTAAAATCTGAAGGGACTTTTGATTTAAAAGTATGGCAAACTTTTCTGCACGATTATGGCCCACTACTGTGCAGTGAAGGAACGTGGAGAATAGCTTGCACATGGGAGACAGAAGCTAAAGTAGCAAATCAAACTGGCTTGACGGAGATATTTAATAAAAGTACTGCCCAAATTTACTACGTTTGGCCAGAAGACTCTGTAGAGGAGGACCCCCCACCTTATGTGGCTGCCAGTTTGGCTTTAAGGGGTCAACGCACAAAAGCAAAAGAATTAGATTACATGGAACACACAAAAGATGAGCTATGCAATATAGTAGAGAGCAGAGGTTTAACAGCCCCATATCAACCTACAAAGAGGATTTTGGATCATATCCTAGAAACAGATGATTGGCATAAATCAAAAGGCACATATGCAAACCTAGATCTCTCTGAACTTAAGGCTTTGGCCAGAGAAAGAGAGATAGAGTCTGAACTTCCAGAGAAAACCATAATTTCCAAATTGTGGCAGCAAGATGAAGAGAGAAGGAAGGGAGATGCCAGCCCTTCTGCCCCTGGCATAGAGAAATCTGTTGCAGTTTATCCTGTCAGAACCCAATTAGTTTTTGAAGGTGATGCTGTTGACAGTAAGTCTCAAATTAAATGGCATGTACCTTTTAGTCTCCAAGATATGAGAGCCATATTAGAGGGATTGGGAGATCCTAGAAAGAATTCAATTGGGTTTGCAAACAAACTTAGTGCTGCACAGGAAGCATATGAGGCTTCTGCTACTGACATTCATCAGCTTCTTATTAAAGCAGTGGGAAGCAACATGTCTGGCTATATACTTAAAGAATGTGGTGTAGACGTCAAAAATCTAGGTAAGATGGTTAGTGGACGGGAGGTTTGTGAGAAATTGAAGGAAAAATTGCCCCAAATATATGGACAAACCAGACATGCTGAATTTATGAATGCTAAGCAAGGGAAAGAGGAAGCAGCAGGGGCTTATTGGAGGCGGTTAAGTGATATGGCTGAGGAAGCAGGCATTAAAATAGAGGAAGAGAAGGCGGGAGAAACTGCAAGTCCATCTACACAACTGGTGAAACAAAGGTTTCTTGATGGTTTAATACCCCAGTTGAAAGAAAAGTTGTTCACAGCAAGGCCTGAGGCAGGCAATATGTCTATTCGAGACGTCCTGCCTATCCTGTTATCCATAGAAAACAGGATTAACCAAAAAGACAGCAAACCCAAGGTAATGTACATGGGGAAGCAGAGAGGAAAAGGAAGAGGAAGAGGCAAAGGCAATTTCAGAAATCATGGCAATCGGGGACCAATTATATGCTACAATTGTGATGGGGAAGGACACATAGCCAAATTCTGCCATCTTCCTGACCGTAGACTAGAAAAGAGCTTAGGGGCCCCTCATGCTGATCCCAGTTCTCTGCCAAAAGCTGTGGATCAGGCATAGGAAAATGGCATGCCAGTATCAATCATGTTAAATAGGGGAGACAATGGTCCCGAGGCCAGAGTAAAAGTATTTTTACAAGAGCTCTCTTATCCTGGAGGAGAAACAGAATTAACCTGTTTAATTGATACTGGTGCAAGCCGAAGTGTTTTTAATATAGAGGACTTACCTCCAGGATTATTATCTACAAATGTTATCTCTGGTGTTGGCCTAACCGGGACCTCTACTGATTTGATTGAGTCAAAGCCACTTAAACTCAGGCTAGGACAGCAAACAGAAATTGTCACTAAAGTGTTAGTTTCAGACACAGTTCCTACCAATCTTTTGGGAGCTGACATTTTGAACCAAATTTTAGCAAACATAGACTACACTCCTACAGGAGTCCAAGTGGTCAGTAGTCTATCAGGAGAAGTTTTAAATTCTGCCTGTGGAGTATTTTTAATCCAAGACTCCACTCTGCCATTTCCACCAGAATTGAAAGTGATTCCCACTGAATTATGGGCCACCAGCAAATATGATGTAGGTCTGCTGGATTGCACCCCAGTCATGATAAAAATTAAACCAGGAGCCCATCTCCCACAGATTAAACAGTACCCACTGAGTATTGCTCAGACTGAGGGGATAAAGGATCAAATCACTCAACTGAAAGCAGCAGGGGTTGTTGTACCAATTAAATCCCAGGTCAATACACCCCTGTTCCCAATTGCAAAGAAGCCAGACAAGAAGGGTGGGCAGGTGACATATCGCATGGTGCATGATTTGAGAGCCATTAACAATATAATAGAGGCAGATACCCCGATCGTGCCCAACCCCCGCACTTTACTAAGTGGAATACCTGCCTCCAGCACCTGCTTTACAGTGATTGATCTTGCAAATGCTTTCTTTTCGGTGCCCCTGCACCCAGATTGCTGGCACCTTTTTTCATTTACCCATGATGCCCAAAAGTTAGCATGGACAAGATTGCCCCAAGGCTGTGTGAGTAGCCCCTCTGAATATAATACTGCGTTAAAGCAAGTATTGGACCAATGGTCCCCCTTACACCCAAACACAGTTTTGCTTCAGTACATAGACGATTTGCTTATTTGTTCTGATACAAAGGACATTTGTAGCAGAGAAACAGTAAGCCTTCTCCTGTTTCTCTATAACAGTAACAACAAAGTTAGCAAAGATAAGCTACAATACTGCCAAGAGAAAGTGATCTTCCTGGGTCACTGTATTTCACATGGAATCCGTCACCTAACCCCAGATTGAGTTAAAACTCTACAAAACTTTGAAAAACCAAGAAATGTCCGGCAACTACGTGCCTTCCTGGGGTTAGTGGGATATTGTAGGGACTGGATTCCAAATGCATCAGAACTTATGGCTCCTCTATATGAGGCTACCACTAGAAACCCTTTCAAACTCACATGGGACAATGAATTGCAGATGAAGGAGCTTATTAAAATTTTGTCTGAAGCTCCCGCCATTGGACTTCCTGACTATACTAAGACTTTCTCATTGTTCTGTCATGAAGTCAATGGATTTGCTGCAGGTGTACTCACCCAGCTACATGGAGACAAACAGAGGCCTGTGATGTATGTATCAGCCTCATTAGACCCTGTCATCAAAGGCTCCCCTAGTTGTATGCGAGCCATAGCAGCCTGCATTTTGCTGCTAGACAAAGTAACGGAGCTTGTACTAGATTCTGCTCTGATCCTGTATGTGCCACATGCAGTACAGGAAATCATGAATCAAGTAAATACTAGACATGTGTCTGCCAATAGATTTGACAAGTACCAGTCTGCTCTTTTTGCTCCATCGAATTTAACAATCAAACGATGTGTTACTTTAAATCCGGCTACTCTTCTTCCTATAATTGATGAGGAAGATGCAACAAATGGTACTGATGTAGAACCTGAGAGTTTTTCTCATGATTGTATGGCTCTTATGGAGGTAGAAAGGGCCTCTGTCACACCAGCAAAAGATGAGCCCTTATCAGATTGTGACACACACTTATTCGTAGATGGTTCCAGATTTTACACTGATGATGGTCAGCCACACACAGGGTTTGCTGTAACCACTACAGACACCATTTTACATCAGGAAGCATTGAAACCCCAGATGTCAGCACAGGAAGCGGAGTTGTATGCTGTAGTCAAAGCATGTCATCTCCTAGAGAATCAAAGGGGAAACATCTACACTGACAGCAGATATGCATTTGGAATAGCCCACGATTATGGGCCTATCTGGAAAGCACGGCACTTTCTGACTAGTGCAGGGAAGCCAGTGAGACATGCAAAACTCATAGAGCGGCTATTTGAGGCCTTTCAGAAACCAGCAGAAGTTGCCATCTTGAAGGTAAAAGGGCATGCAAGGGGAAGTGACATGACAGCCAGAGGAAATGCTTTAGCGGACCAAGCGGCAAAGGATGCTGCCCTTATGGCATTTGGAGTCACACCCACTGTAGGGGTCGCCCAGGTAGCGGGGACAGATTCCCCTCATCAAGAGCAGTGGGATGTAGAAACTCTAATTCAGTTGCAGAACCAGGCCCCTGATGAAGAGAAGGATAAGTGGATCAAATGTAATGCTACCCAAAATCAGCAGGGCCTGTGGAGCGCTGACAACAGGTGGTGTCTACCCAGGAGTTTGTACCCAGTTTTAGCACAGCTGGCACATGGCGTCAGTCATCTTGCTAAGGGCGCGATGGTGACACTTACTGACTGCTATTGGATAGCACCTGGATTTAGTGCATTTGCAGCCAGGTTTTGTGCTTCATGTCTCACTTGTGCTCTGTACAATGCAGGGAGGCCTGTTCATGTCCCCAAAGGCATTCTCCAAAGCCAGATTTCCCTTTCCAAAGAATTCAAATAGACTATATTCAGATGCCCAGAATAGGCACCTATGAGTTTGCTTTAGTGTGTGTTGACATGTTTTCAGGTTGGCCCGAGAGCTGGCCAGTAGCCAAAGCAAATGCAAAAACAACAGCAAAGAAAATTTTGAATGAAATAGTTTGTAGATATGGAGTTCCTGAAGCTATTGAGAGTGACAGAGGAACCCATTTTACTGGGGAAGTAATGAAAGAGGTAATGGAAGCACTTCACATACAGCAAGCTTTCCATACACCTTATCATCCACAAAGTAGTGGTAAAGTTGAGAGACTTAATGGAATTTTGAAAAACAGATGTGCAAAAATTAAAGCAGATACAGGAAAAGGATGGGTGGAAGCTTTGCCATTAGCCCTATATTCTGTACGAACTACCCCCAAACAACCACATGGGCTGTCCCCCTATGAGATTTTATTTGGAGGGCCACCCAAAACAGGGCTATATTTTCCCCAACAGTTGCAGTCTTCTCACTCTAATCTGTTAGAATATGTTCAGATTTTGCAAAGAACATTGAATAAAATACATGAAGGTGTTTATAAATCTATCCCCGACCCAGATTCTGTTTCAGGTATTCACAGAATCCAACCAGGTGACTGGGTGGTGGTCAAGCGACACGTCAGAAAGCCACTAGAACCAAAATTTGACGGACCACATTTGGTGCTTTTGACAACCAGTTCTGCTGTCAAGTTGGAAGGAAAGCCCACCTGGATTCACGCCAGTCACTGCAAGAAAATCCTGAAGTGATGATATCCTTTGAAAAAAAGATGATAATGTTTCTTTTCTTTTTGTTGTTTGTGAGAACTGAGACATGGAAAAATAACCCTTTCATCCAAATGTTAAAATTGTATGCAACCCATAGCAACGCTAGTAACTGCTGGGTGTGTTCTCACTTACATCCCCATACAGGAACAATACCCATGATAGCAATGCCTCTCAATTTCACTGATTTAAACAGGACCAGAATAAATGGCTCATACATAGTCTCCACAGCTAATGAGCACAGATCAGTAACTTTGATGGTTTCGAAACAGATAAACACTCCACAGATTTGTTTAAACATTACATGCCCGTTTAACACTAAATGTAGACGGTTGGGCAATTCAGATTGCAGCGGAGCAAAAATTACAGTTTATGGAGGAAACTATGGTCAATATTATTATATCCCAGATCCAGAACTAAATAGAACCCTTTATAGTACAAATTGCTCACAGTTCCAAATATGTGAAAATATCGGTTTCCTGAGATTCCATGTTATTGCTTCCAGTTTTTTAGGAGCAGGCATACCGTCCATACGTAGAGGGTTATATTATATATGTGGAAATAAAGCTTACGCCTGGATTCCTACTAATGTTACAGGTACATGTTACATTGGGAAGTTAGTACCTGCTTTGGCTGTTCGCAAAGATACAGTGCGACCAGATCAAAGTCCAGAATACCCTTTAGTGTTCAAAAGAGAGCTGTTCACTGAAGGTGACATGGCATGGTCATGGTTCCCTTCCTGGACAGGATGGGGAATTGAAGCAATGAAAAGACTAAATAATTACACTAGAATTGTAGATGAGATTATTAACCTTACTACCACTGATATAGGATTATTAAATGAAGAAATGGCTCAGCTTAAAAAAGTAGTATTAGAGCACAGATTAACGCTAAATTATCTCACTGCAGCTCAAGGTGGGATGTGTAAGATATTTCGCACTGACTGTTGTATATACATTTCTGATAATGAGGACATTATTAAAGGACATCTTGCTAAGATAAGAGAACTACAGAATAAGGCCAGAGATATTGCTAAAGATGGATGGAACCCCTTTCAGGGTTTAGGAGGTTTTGGTGATTTTTTATATGGCATAGCAACATGGTTACAGAAACTAGGCGCTTACATTGTGATGTTCCTATTTCTCATGTTTGTTATTTACTTCCTCATCAGGCTATGCCTCTGTGTGACTACCCGCTGTACCAACAAATGTACCACCAGCCCTGATGAACCCATTTTTGTGAGAAAGCTAGGAGAGAGCTGAACAGGACGCCGTCTCTCTGCGCCAATGTAACAGGAGTTACCAGCAATCGGCTGAACGTAACGCGGAGAAGAATGGTGTCAAATAAACAAAAGGGGGGAAATGACATGGACATTCACTGTACTGTTCATTTAAGCACAAGAGAATCCATTTTGTTCTCACTATTGAAATGTGTTCTGTAACCTTCACCTAACACACAGACACTTCTCCTACTAAACGCTCTCTACTCCCCCCTCCCTTTCCAAGGTTTTACTTTTGCAATTGTTCTATTCGCTAGTTTTTAATAACATATTGCTATTTGTTAGTTTTTAATAACATCTCACACCACCCCTTTCTTATCTATGTATAAAATAACATGTAATAAACTTTTTCACGGAACGGACATTTTAAACACAGTGATTGAGTCCTGTGAATCTGTTCCTGCAGCTGCAGTATTAACTTTGTTTTAGAGTCCCAATCAGAAATCAGTCATATCCGTGTATAGCGCAAAAAATAAAAACGGCAGAGGTGATCAAATACCATCAAAAGAAAGCTCTATTTGTGGGAAGAAAAGGACGCAAATTTTGTTTGGGTACAGCATTGCATGACCGCGCAATTAGCAGTTAAAGCGACGCAGTGCCAAATTGTAAAAAGTGCTCTGGTCAGGAAGGGGGTAAATCCTTCCGGGGCTGAAGTGGTTAAGAACAGGCCAAAGTCGGTAACTGGAATCAGACGTAGGAAACACAGCAAGTACACACGAAAGCTAACACACAATGGTTGATCAGCACTGCTGGCTTGCAGTGCACAGGTTAATATAGGGTTCTCTGATAGGAGCTAGGGTGGAGCCACGCTAGAGGAGAGCCTACAAAAGCAGTCAGGTGAGGGTCAGCTGGTCTCTAGAGATGAACACATGGAGACAGGGAAGCTGACAGAAACTCTATTGCATAACCATGACACCGGGGTTCCCCTTAATATCCATAGCAGACCCGAAGGGCCTGGTATGGAATTTAGGGGGACCCCCACGCCATTTTTAAAAAAATTTTGGTCCAGGGTTCCCCTGTGGTGAATTCCCATGCCGTTTTTATCAATTAACTTTTATGTGTATTGTCGGACCGGCAATTCATTCATAACTGCGAGTAGTTTTAAATGACTTTTTTTCCTTTGAAATGTCATTTTGCTGTCAGACTGTTCTAAACAAGGGAACAATGCGCCCCTTTTACAGGCATACTATAGACACCCCCTAGGTATGAAATTTAAAGGAATATTACACTTTTATTGTTTCACGCCCGTTTTTAAAACTTTTTTTTTTGCATTGATCCATGTCCCCTGTGGCAGGACCCAGGTCCCCAAACACTTTTTATGACAATACCATGCATATAAGCCTTTAAAATTAGCGCATTTGATTTCTCCCATAGACTTTTAAAGGGTGTTCCGTGGCTTTCGAATTTGCCGCGAACACCCCAAATTTTTACTCCTGGATAGCAGGGCCAAACAACACAACTGGCCCTAGATTATCAAGTAAAGCAGGCAGGATCATTCTCAACAAGGTGAGAAGATAATGATATCTGTATACAGTGTCCCAGAAATGGATAGCCTTATCCTTTATCCCTGTGGCACTACAAGTGTCAGCAAGATGGCTATCATTTTTCGTGTTTTGTTGCCTCACAACCTGGAATTAACATGGATTGTTTGAGGATTTGCATTATTTAATTTACAGAACATGCCCACAACTTTGAAGATGTTTTTTTTTTTATTGTGAAGCAAAGAACAGATAGGACAAAATAACAGAAAAAGTCAATGTGCATAACTATTCACCCCCCTAAAGTCAATACTTTGTAGAGCCACCTTTTGTGGCTATAACAGCTCCAAGTCACTTTGGATAAGTCTCTATGAGCTTGCCACATCTTTTTTGCCCATTCCTCCTAGCAAAACTGCTCCAGCTCCTTCAAGTTGGATGGTTTGCACTTGCGAACAGCAATCTTTAAGTCTGACCACAGATTTTCTAATGGATTGAGGTCTGGGCTTTGACTAGGCCCTTCCAACACATTTACATGTTTCACCTTGAACCACTCAAGTGTTGCTTTAGCACTGTGTTTGGAGTCATTGTCATGCTGGAAGGTAAACCTCTGTCCTAGCCTCAAATCACACACAGAGTGGTACAGGTTTTGCTCAAGAATATCCCTGTATTTAGCACCATCCATCTTCCCCTCAACTCAGACCAGTTTCCCAGTCCCGACTGCTGGAAAACATCCCCACTGCATGATGCTGCCACCACCATGTTTCACTGTGGGATGGTGTTCTTTGGGTGATGTGATATGTTGGGTTTGCGCCAGACATACCGTTTTCTTCAATGGCCAAAAAGTTCAATTTTAGTCTCATCAGACCAGAGCACCTTCCTCCATACATTTTTGGGAGTTTCCCACATGCCTTTTTGCAAACTCAAAACGTGCCATTTTGTTTTTTGCTGAAAGTAATGGCTTTTTTCTGGCCACTCTGCCATAAAGCCCAACTCTATGGAGCGTATGGCTTATTGTCCTCCTATGTACAGATACTCCAGTCTCTGCTGTGGAACTCTGCAGCTCCTCCAGAGGTTACCTTAGGTCTCTGTGCTGCCTCTCTGATTAATGCCCTCCTTGCCCGGTCCATGAGTTTTGGTGTGTGGCCTTGGCAGGTTTGGCTAATTACTTTTGTAATTTGTACTTCTCAAAATTGTCCCTTACTTGTTTGGAGAGTTCCATGGTCTTCATGGCAGTGTTTGGTTAGTGGTGCCTCTTGCTGAGGTGTTGCAGCCTCTGGGGACTTTCAAAAAAGTGTGTATATGTAATGACAGATTTTGTGACACTTAGATTGTACACAGGTGGACATTATTTCACTAATTATGTGACTTCTGAAGGTAATTGGTTGCACCAGAGCTTTTTATGGGCTTCATAACAAAGGGGGTAAATACATATGCACGTGCCAATTATCATTTTTTTATTTCTGAAAAATAGTTTTATGTTTTTTTCTAATTTTACTTCACCAACTTAGCCTATTGTGTTCTGATCCATCACATATAATTCAGGATTAAAAAACATTGAACTAAAAGCTGTAATGTAACAAAATAGGTAAAAAGCCAAGGGGGTGAATACTTTTGCAAGGCACTGTATAACTCCTTCTGTCGTGCAGTGTCGGTGTTTCCTGCAAATGGGCAAAAAGCCCCCTTACCCAATCCTGTGATCAAGGCCCGAACAAATGTCCTGGAACATGCAGGCTCTCTGTCCGGGACCATGAATCAGACTCAGACAGAAGTGCAGTAAAAATCACACTCTTTAATAAAATGGAAAAATGGAACAAACAGTGCAAACGTAGTCAAAACATAGCCAGGGTACGGTAACCAGAGCTGGTAGTCAGAACAAGCCAGTAAAACAGGAATCCAGAGATCGGTGTAGTCAGGAGAAGTAAACACGATCAGGAACCAGAGGGGAAGTCAGCCAGGCAAAAGTCTTAACAGGAAAACACAGCAGAGAGTATCCGGATATGTTGTCCAAGGCAAAGGCACAGGAGATCTGATCCAAGCAGCTTAAATAGCCAGCAGGCTGTTTGACGAGCAGGATATGATCATCAGGTGAGTCACTGTGGAATAAAGAGTGCTGGTAATTAACCGACAGCTGAGCAGCCTGAGCTCTGAGAAGGGAGGGCCGAGCCGACTCAACACGTCACAGGTTGGTCTCCTGAAATGGGAAATTACTCTTCGTTTCCTCTGCTCCACTGGCTCTGGCACTGTGGCCTCTTCTTTCTGTTTAACTGCTTCTGCCTCCTGCAGATCATTTTACTGTGGATCCTTCTCCATCCACTGTGGAAGGTGGAGACACCTCTGGCCCTCCTGCTGGCAGGGAAGGTAAGGGATCACATCTTGGGACAACAGGGGCTGACAGCCGCTTCACCAGATCTGTGTTTGTCCCAACAATCAATGAACTTCCTGTGGACCCTGGCAGCCAAGGGCACACAATTGCCAGTGTCTCAAAGTTCTGAGGTTTCCCAGCCCTCAATGGATCACACAATGATCCGCAGATTTTTATCACAAGGGTAATCCTCCGCTTTAATACCCTGGATCTCTATATCTTCCAACTTTTGCCGGGGCATGTATGACAAATACCTCTTGTAAAAGTCTCTGGTCAGCAAGGTAACCTGAGCACCCAAATCAAGAATGGCTCTGGTATAAATTCCTTCCACCAGAACAGGCACTACAGGCAGAGGGCCTACCAACTGGGCAGGAGGCCTGTTGGAAGCATCTGGAACAGTAGGTTGGCTTGACTGGACTTGTGCTTTCTTCAGCTTCTGGTGTTGGGAATGCTGTTTCTGGCATAGTTTTCGAGGCCGATAGGCATTCCTCACTGAAATGGCATAAACTACAGGTGTCCTCCATTGTTCTCTTGCAGAATCAGTGAAGGTTCTTCTTGAAGGCCCAGACCTTCTCTCCAACCCTGCGTTACTTCTCTGCAGCCCATGCCAGTCTTCTGTCTGCTTCGGTGGACTAGGACATTCTCACTGGTAGTGACCTACTCCTCCACAATTTAGACACATGTCTTGATTCATTGGCCTCTTGCCAGGCACTGTGGATAAAGCCTGAGGCACATTAGGCCCTTCAACCCCCTCTCCAGACAACTCGGTAAGTTATGTGGCCAACATGTTCATCATTTGCATCATCTGGGATATCTACATCTTCAGTGCGACTACCTCAGACTTGACGTCCAATGATCCGTTTATCATCTCTGTCTGAGTTTTCAGAACCCCGATCTCTGGATCACTGTCAGCTGTGCTGGTCACTCTAACTCCGACAGCAGATTCCGACTTCTGGCTCGTGTTTGTTCTCCAGCATGGCTTCTTCCTCTCTCACTAATAAAATTAGCTTAGGATACTTCATGGACATGGCATTGGCTGAAGTCTGCAGCTGAATCCAAACTGGATCAGAGCGTGAAGCACCCCTCATTGCTGCATTTTAGCTTGATCTACGGCAGAAGGTTAAATCCCCTTCTTTAATACGATCTGATGCAACATCCTATTCAAGCATCTGATATATTCAGGCAGGCATTCACCTTGGTGTTGGAGGGCATGCTCAAATCAATCTAAGTCTGTCGCTGTCTCCATCGGCCCAAACTCCTCCTGCAGAATATTTGGTTAATCTTGAGTGACACAATCTTTCTTACTAAACTTCAGATTGCAGATAGCTTCTGAGGCAGGGCCCATTAGACTCTTAGACTCTGTAATTCTTTGCTTCTTGAGAGTCTCAGGAATGTCCTATTCATCCAAGGCATGTGTGGCCTGGTCCAGCGATTCTTTAAAGTTGTCCTCTCCTGTAGGCGTGTTGTCTGGAAAAGGGCCTGAGTTTCTGGTACTCACATCCAGAGCACATCAGAGTGTCCCTTGCCAATTTTGACACAAATTCTCCCATAGCAGTGAAGAACTCCAGCCCAATCATGGCCAAAGATGGCATGGAAAGGACCTCTTCCCTCGTGGCCTTTACTCAACTGGTATTTGCTGGACACCTGTCTGGTGTGTGTGACTGGATTAGACAAAACTCAGCCTGGTCGGCCAACTACACATTGGACCCTCTGAAACAGTCAGGGATCCCTTGCTTGCATTCCAGTAGCACATGTGTGTAGCAGGCCTCACGATCAGGTCTAACATCGATCACCCATGTTTTCTTGTCTAAGGACAATGTCTGCACTACCTAACCGATCTGCTCATCAGTCCAGGCCTCCCCAGGGAGTTCAATCACTATGCTTAATTCTGGGCTGGCGTCTTCTTCACGACACCACTGTGTCACAGCAACGGTGTCCATCTTGGCACTTTTAGGGGTGCTGTCTTAAGGTGTTGATTGCAAATTAGCGATATTATCCTGGACAAGCCCCCACGATACCCCCATAGGAGCTGCTTTGTTTGTTCAGTCTGTTACTCTCAACCCTAATTACAGCCTCCTCAGCACCCTCTGGCACACCTGGCAATAGTGTAAGCGCAATGACCAATGAGAAACACACACACGTTATGATAAAACACAGAAATTGTCTTTACTGCAATATTTCTGTGAAAGAATAACAGACAGTAACAATATATATTCAAGTAATCAACTAGAGAGCAATAACTAAGATTTAAGAGCAATATAGCTCTCAAACCTATATTCAAGTTGCTTTCAGGGGTGTCAGACCTCTCTCTTCTGTCCCCTGACACCACATGCCCAGCTTTAAACACTTTATTCAAATCAACATGCAATGGCTTAACTTCCTAGATGAACTGTCCCGCACACCCACTGCATATACAGAGCCCTGAATATGTGTGTGCGGATCCATATGGCACTAGTAGCTTCAGTCCTTTTGAAGAAAAGATAAGATTTGGTGTTTTCAGCTAGCCACTTTTTTTGGTGCACAAACTCCTGGATAGCAGGGCCAAACAACACAATTGGCCCTAGATTATCAAGTGAAGCAGGCAGGATCTTTCTCAGCAAGGTGATAGGACAATGATGTCTGTATACAGTGTCCCAGAAATGGATAGCTTGTATCCCTGTGGCACCACAAGTGTTAGCAAAATGACTATCAGCTAAGATGCCTGTATACAGTGTTCATATAACTCCTTCTGTGGTGCAGTGTCTCTGTTTCCTGCAATCGGGCAAAAAGCCCCCTCACCCAATCCTGCAATCAAGGCCCAAACAAACGCCCTGGAACAGGCAGGCTCTCCCCTTGGTGACCCGACTAGTTACCTCACACTGGAACACTTCACCAACGGTGCAGGTGCACCTGGATATGCACCTGGGATCCCTCTCTCTCAGGCTGGATGTCCCAACTGGCTATGGAGGCCTGAATCATGTGGCGAAGTCACCTAAAAGACAGCATCCCTCCCTCAGGTCTGATCTCTTTCACCTCCTCATGCTGACTGACTTCTCTTAAGGGAACCAAAATGGAGTCTTTTACTTTCCTGCCCACAGAGAATGCTGGTCTTGGTAGCTTCTGTCACTACACATGGTTAGGGGGTTGCTCTGTGCTGGAACTTCATATTCCAGAGTCCTTTGCAGCTGCTTCCTGCAGCTTGTTAAAGTCCCTCTGATTGGCTCCTGTAACTGCTCCTTTAATTGGCTTTCTTCCTTCTGCCAATAGAGACACAGAGGAGGCTGCAGAGTGAATAGCAGCTCTATGTAAGTCAGCTCATATTACATTAGATTCAGCCAGTCAGTGAAACAGGAAGAAGGAGGGGGGGAGAAATCCCCCACAGACACTGACAGGCAGCTCTCTCCCTCTTTAAGCCCTGGTTCACACTGGAGCGTTTTGACATGTGATTTGACATGTCAAATCGCATGTCAAATTGGTGGAAATTGCCATCAATGGCACAATCCTAATCGGTCCAGCGCTGCACCGATTTAAAAAAGTAGTTTCTGTACTCCTTTTGCATTTTCGGGCTGCGATTTACATTTACAACCTGCAACTTATGTCTGTGAAATTGTGGCCAAAATCGGGACTGACATGCGGGAGTGAAATCGTGCGAGCTCAGCTGAACTCGCACAGCTTTATTCCCACAGCTCAGTGTGAACCTGGGCTTAAGCTATAAAACCTGTGTACATCGCAACGGCCAGCTTGGTGGGGTCACGGGAGAAACAAGACACCTGCTACACTAAGGTTCCTTAGATGGACTTCTGCACTACTATCTTGAAACATGTAATAAATAATGTGGGTAATGCTGCAAAATCGAAATAGTGAACACTACTCACTACAGACACTTCAAATAATGCACAATAAAAAACAATTGTATAAGTGATTCCGCGCAATGCCCCTAAGTGTGCTGTTGCAATAAATGAACAATAAATATATAGATGCACAAGTAAAAAGGTTACCTAAAACAAGTGTAAAAAATCCAATCTTTAAAATAATGAGTATATGTAGCACAGCTGATACTTATATTAGTGATAGTCCATACATGTAATAAAAACGTGACTAAAGTGCTAATATATTAAATAAAGTAAATAAAGTGTGACCAATTATAGTGAACATGCGTTGATAGAAGATCTGGTGACTTTCGTGATGTTACATCCCCACTAAGTGCTCACAGAACTCTCACTTTGATGACACAGAATATGTGCCTGTATAAATCCTTTGGAGATGTAATCCTTGTGGCCCGGGTTGATAATAACGATCCGTTCTGTTTATGGGGAGAGATCCCCCCCTCTGGTTGGTGGATTCCACATAAAAGGTAATCAAAAGGGTCTCCAATAGGGTAATAACGTTTTGCCAAAGATTTTTATTAAAAATATCTGCTTACATTAAAATAAATACTGTTGCGCCAAACATCAGCAGAGAAACAACGTGGTAACGATACCCGCTACATCACTTCCGGTCCGCGCTGTGTATTGCCGGTTACGTCCTACGCGTTACGTCATATCACTGACTTTCTCAGGGCACCGGATTGGTTAATACCTTTGTTTATTTATATAGTTGGGACAGGAAGTTTTGAAATCGCCATTTTGTTGTAGACCAAGTTTATATAAGTGCGGCGGCCATCATACAAGAGATGGTCGCATCCAATCATTATGAATAAAGTTTCCTCGTATTTAAATAAAAAAGAAAAAAAAATTAAAAAGAGATGTTAATCTCTGAGTGACATTCACTTTAATGTATATGCCACACATTAGGCTGACGATCACTCAGCGTGTGATCATACCCCATAATTACTTTAACGAATCCGATGCAATATATAGCTCAGTTTTTTCTCTGGAGAATTTTAATAATGTGCTGACATCCCGATATATGTAATTATGAACAAGTTTATAGCAATAGATATTTAGATAAAGCCTAAAATGAATAAAAATCAATTAAAATGTATAAATTTAAAATATGTAAATATAAAATACGATAATAATAATAGGTACCGATGGGGGCATAAAAGTGTAAAAGATGTTCCGCACACCGGAAATGAGATATTGGGTTTACATTAATAGACATATAGAATACATTAATAATCACTTATGAAATGGTTTTAGTTTTCAGTGCTCTCTTGGTCCTCCCTACATACTGTAAATTACAGGAATATTGTAAGATGTACACTACCCCTTCTGTGTAACAATTAATAAAATCTTTGATTGGGTACATGTTTCCTGTACTAGTTGACTTGAACTCATGTTTCTTACCTTGGAATTTTTTTAGCATGTGTACATGCATAACAATATTTGCAGGGATAAAACCCTTTGCCATTGAAAAAGGAGAATTTATTTTTAGGTGATGGTTCAACTACATTTTTCACAATTATGTCCCTCAATGTGGGGGCTCTTTTATAAATAATGAGTTGTTTCTCAGGTAAAATTTTGTGTAGATGTTTATCTTCCTTTAAGATGTACCAGTGTCATTTGGAAACAGATTATCAAGCAGAAATTAAACGTCAATTGGAAGATGCAACCACATATCAAAGATTGTTAAGTAATCCCTCTACAAAATGTAAAAGAGAACTAGAAAAAGTTGTGCACTTAGGAATAAAAAAAGATATACTTGATGCAAAAGAAGCAAGATGTCTAGTACCTGATTCACATAGGATCCCAGTGATATACACAGTTCCCAAGACACATAAGAACCAAGAGAACCCCCCGGGAAGACCCATAGTAAATGGGATTAATTCCCTAACAGCAAGAATGGGCCAATATATTGATTATTTTATCCAACCTGCTATCCAACAAACAACTTCTTATGTAAGAGACACAAAACATGTCCTACAATTACTAGAAGATATACCAGTCCTAGAAGGAAGAACTTTAATGGCTACTGTGGATGTCTCATCCCTCTACACGATTATTAAGCATCACCAAGCGTGTGAGACGACCAAATGGGCTTTGAGAAAATACAGTACATTAAAATGTACACAAAGAAAATTCCTAATCAAATGCCTGAAATTTTCTTTAAAAAATAATTATTTTTGGCATGACCAAACTTATTACAAGAAAATAACCGGCACAGCCATGGGTGCCAAATTTGCGCCAAGTGTGGCCAATGCCTTTATGGCACAATGGGAGGAGGAATCTGTTTATAAACATCCACCCTGTGAACTAGGACTGTTTAAAAGATTTATTGATGACATTTTAATCATATGGAACGGGAGCAGAGAATCATTGGAACAATTTTTATGCAATTTAAACTGTAATGACAGGAAAATACAGTTGACCTGGAATATTGACACAAAAAAGATAGAATTTTTGGATCTGGAAATAATTATTGAGGAAGATTTATTAACAACTAAAACTCACTTTAAAGAAGTATCAAGAAACAGTTACCTACCTATAACAAGCTGTCATTACAAACCCTGGTTATTCAACATCCCGAAAGGACAGCTGGTAAGAATCAGATGCAACTGCACTAAAGATGCAGATTTTAATACTCAGGCTAATCTGATTGGACAGAGATTTGTTACCAAAGGTTATGAAGAAGCACAAATCAGAAAACATATCCAGTCGATCCAAACAATGGACAGGAAGCAAATGATACATGCACCTAAGAAAGCACAACCATATTCAGAAGTACCAAGTTTAGTCCTAGATTTTAATGTCCAATTTAAGGACATAGAAAAAATCATCTGGAGACACTGGTACATCTTAAAGTAAGATAAACATCTACACAAAATTTTACCTGAGAAACCACTCATTATTTATAAAAGAGCCCCCACATTGAGGGACATAATTGTGAAAAATGTAGTTGAACCACCACCTAAAAATAAATTCTCCTTTTTCAATGGCAAAGGGTTTTATCCCTGCAAATATTGTTATGCATGTACACATGCAAAAAAATTCCAAGGTAAGAAACATGAGTTCAAGTCAACTAGTACAGGAAACATGTACCCAATCAAAGATTTTATTAATTGTTATACAGAAGGGGTAGTGTACATCTTACAATGTTCCTGTAATTTACAGTATGTAGAGAGCACTGAAAACTAAAATCAAAGAACACATTGAAAATATCATAAAAGGCTGTTCGAAACACAATGTATCCAAGCACTTTTCGTTAGTGCATAATAAAGACCCCACGGGACTATTATTTTGGGGCATTGAAAAATATAATAGATCATGGAGAGGAGACCACAAAATCAGGACCCTTAGACAGAAAGAATCTAAGTGGATACACAAAATTAGGACATTAGCACCTGAGGGGTTAAATATAGAATTCGACTTAAACTGTTTCATAATGATTATTAATGTATTCTATATGTCTATTAATGTAAACCCAATATCTCATTTCCGGTGTGCGGAACATCTTTTACACTTTTATGCCCCCATCGGTACCTATTATTATTATTATCGTATTTTATATTTACATATTTTAAATTTATACCTTTTAATTGATTTTTATTCATTTTAGGCTTTATCTAAATATCTATTGCTATAACCTTGTTTATAATTACATCTATCCGGATGTCAGCACATTATTAAAATTCTCCAGAGAAAAAACTGAGCTATATATTGCATCGGATTAGTTAAAGTAATTATGGGGTATGATTGCACGCTGAGTGATCGTCGGCCTAATGTGTGGCATATACATTAAAGTGAATGTCACTCAGAGATTAACATCTCTTTTTATTTATTTTTTTTTCCTTTTTGTTTAAATACGAGGAAACTTTATTCATAATGATTGGATGCGACCATCTCTTGTATGATGGCCGCCGCACTTATATTAACTTGGTCTACAACAAAATGGCGATTTCAACACTTCCTGTCCCAACTATATAAATAAACAAAGGTATTAACCAATCCGGTGCCCTGAGGAAGTCACGTGATATGACGTAAAGCATAGGACGTAACCGGAAATACACAGCGTGGACCGGAAGTGACGTAGCGGGTATCGTTACCACGTTGTTTCTCTGCTGATGTTTGGTGCAACAGTATTTATTTTAATGTAAGCGGATATTTTTAATAAAAATCTTTGGCAAAACGTTATTACCCTATTGGAGACCCTTTTGATTAACTTTTATGTGGAGTCCACCAACCAGAGGGAAGGATCTCTCCCCATAAACGGAACGGATCGTTATTATCAACCCGGCCACAAGGATTACATCTCCAAAGGATTTATACAGGCACATATACTGTGTCATCAAGGTGAGAGTTCTGTGAGCACTTAGTGGGGATGTAACATCACAAAAGTCACCAGATCTTCTATCAACACATGTTCACTATTATTATTATTATTATTATTATTATTATTATTATTATTATACAGGATTTATATAGCGCTGACAGTTTACGCAGCGCTTTACAACATTAGGGCAGACAGTACAAGTACAATACAATTCAATACAGGAGGAATCAGAGAGCCCTGCTCGTTATAGCTTACAATCTAGGAGGGAGGGTCAAGTTATACAAAAGGGTAATAGCTGTGGGGGATGAGCTAATGGAGAAAATAGTGCAGTTGTTAGATGGAGGCAGGATAGGCTTCTCTAAGGAGGAAAGTTTTCAGGGATCGCCTAAAAGTGGATAAAGTTGGAGACAGTCTGACAGATTGGGGTAGGGAATTCCAGAGGATGGGCGAGGCTCGAGAGAAGTCCTGGAGGCGGATATGGGAGGAGGTGATGAGGGAGCTAGAGAGCAGAAGGTCTTGGGAGGAACGGGGATGGCGATTAGGTTGGTATTTTGAGACTAGGTTAGTGATGTAGCTGGGGGCAGAGTTGCGGATGGCTTTGTAAAAATGTTGTTGGAAAATTTTATTTTTTTTTGTTGCAAAAGTTTTTATTGAAAAGTATTTAGAGCATAACAAAGCCAAAGCATGCGAGTTTGCGGGCGCAGCCGCCATGCAATGGTATATAAGATATAACAAATACAGTCAGAGTTGTGTAGTTTACTCATATATCGTAGCTAAGGGACTGTGTCAATGATAGTAACAATAACAATAACAAATCTAGTGGATACACAAGTTGAAGTATTATCAGAGATCCGTCAGTTGAGAGAAGCAGAATAAATTATTTATTGTAGCTGAAGTCATAGTGGGTTCGTGTGAGTCCAGGACGTGAGCATATCGTCTGGACATTATGGTACGACAGGAGGTGGGGGGGGATTATGTATGTCTGATGCCGCGTACACACGGTCGGACTTTTCATCTACAAAAGTCTGACAGCCGGTCCGACAGACTTCCTGCGGACTTTCGGCGGACTTGCGGCAGACTTTCTAACGAACGGACTTGCCTACACACGACCACACAAAAGTTTGACAGCCTAGTACGTGGTGACGTACATCAAGTCCGGCGAGACTATAAAACGGAAGTTCAATAGCCCGTACGACACCCTTTGGGCTCCTTCTGCTAATCTCGTGTTTATCTCGTGTTAGTAGAAGTTTGGTGAGAGACGATTCGCGCTTGTGAGACTCGTATTTTTCAGTTCGTTTTAACTGTTGTTCAGTCTGTGCTTGTGAGGTTTGTATCTGCTTTTCAGTGCATTTGGTCAGTTGGCATTGAGAAATCTTTGTTTTATTGGCCGCTCGTTCCTGATTTTCAGGTTGTTCTTCACAGGCCTTGCTGTTCTTCAGTGCGTTCTGTTAAGTGCGTTCTGACCAGCCGACCGTTTTATAGCCATGTTACCTGTACGTACTCGTCGTCGAGCTCGTGCATTGTATGTGTTTGGTGCTGTAGTTTATTCTTCAGACCAAGACCAGTCCATTAACAGGGCGAGGAGGAGTTCATGGACCAAGAATTGGTTGCTCCAGCGTGACCAGTTCTGTCACAAGCCATTGCTCCGTGAGATCCGTGAGAATAATCCTGAGGATTTCAGGAACTTTCTCCGGATGACGGACCCCATTTTTGATCGTTTGGTGGCTTTGCTGACCCCCTATATCAGCAGGCAGGTTACCTGCATGAGGCAAGCCATCACTCCGGAGCAGAGGCTAGTTGCCACGTTGTGGTACTTGGCGACGGGGAGAAGCCTGCAGGACCTCAAGTTCTCGACAGGCATCTCCCCCCAGGCTCTGGGGATCATTATCCCAGAGACCTGTTCTGCCATCATCCAGGTCCTGCAGAAGGACTATATTAAGGTAAGAATTTTTTCTTTTATTAGCA